>QYTT01081953.1:30759-48253 GCA_006980735.1 Dasypogon diadema
CGAGAGCTTATCTCATGCTTCGAAGCCAAGCACGATACTGTTGTTCGATCACAGAACTGGGCGTGACTCTCTCTCTCACCTCCAGCGAGAAGGAAACATGAGTATATTTCTTGAAGCTCACTTCTCAAAACAGTCACCGCAGGCCAAAACCTTCTAAACTACAAGCCATGAACTGGCCTTGAGCAAGAATATTGAACTCTTTTTTATGAACGCTTTAAGATAGTAGAAAGTGGTCCTATAAATTCAACGGACCACTTCCTGATATCTTAAAGCGTTCATAAAAAACGAGTTCAATATTCTTGCTCAAGGCCAGTTCATGGCTTGTAGTTTAGAAGGTTTTGCCGCAGGCACATATCGTCCATGTAATCTTGAGCTGGTTCTGTGGTTCTGTGTGCTTCTTCGCTGGTACATACTATGTAAGGTTTTGGATGCGGCTGCTCTTGAAGTTGTTACGTCTGCCACGTGTGTTACTGTTACCACCTGGATCTTCTTTTGAGAGATGAGATTTTGTTGATTGTAGATTTCAATTTTATGCTTTAGGCTGGAGTGTCTTTAACGGTGACGTCCTGCTTCCTTCGACTGCTGTAAGTTTCCAGTTTGCTTCAATATTTTGTTGATGGCGTCCTCTCTTCAGGACTTACTCAATGCATCGGCGAGATGAACGATTTCGGGAGGTCACTTGGTCTCAGTTTTTCCTGCGGATACTTTGGTGCGGCGGCGCGTACAGATTACTTTGAAGATTTGCTCTCCGAGTCGAGTTACGATCTTAATCACAGTTACTGAGATGTTATTTATGATACACATGTGTACTATAAATAACATCTCCATGCACCTCATCAGCGAAAGGATTTCCCAATTAGTTCTGCAATGGACTAAAGAATTTCCTAATTTCCTAACCACATTCTCAATCCACCAGTTGGCATTGTTCAGCAAAAAACAGCATTCGTCTCCGATGTGGGCCAAGCAATAAATCCACTTCGCTTTTTCAATTATGTATTTGCTATCAAAACTGAAATCAACTTTTCGCCCATAAATTACGACTACTTTATCGGGCATTGCCAAACGTATGTTCGCGTATGCGTAGGTAAATTAAGTCCCAATAAAAGACGCACATGAGGGCATTGCTTGGCCGCACAATGGCGCGCTCGATTTCTTCTAGCACTGGACGTTTTCTTCTGCGGCCAGTCAGTAGAATGGTTTTCGACGTCCTGAATAGATGTTGAGCGGAGCACACGATCATCATGGGGGAGTCGATCAAATCGCAATCGCGCTCGAACGTTCGATTCTACTGGGACTCGAGTAGTAGACCTGTCCATTGTTAGTTGGGGAATTGATGACTGGGAAGCGATTGTTTGTTCGCTCGACAAGTTAACTTACTTCTTCGGCGATTTGTGCGAAGGCTTCATTCACTTGGATGACATTTCCCCTGTGACATGGGCACTTGTCGGGTGAATAGAGCCATATTTCCCTGGCTACAGGGTGCGGCGCCAACAAATCAGACACTAAAGACTTTATGGCCAGGGGCAGGCAGTAACTAACTCTGACTTATGACTGGGCGTTCAATGTCACAAATTCGATCAATTGCCTGAGACTAATTCTAACGCCACATTCAGCAGGTGGTAAGCAGAGCTGTTGTTCTTGCCACACAGCAATTTTCCTTCCTCCACGGTCTTGCGGAGTCCACCTTTGCGCTTATTACAGCCACTTAGCTGCAGAGATTTATTGCCAAATGCATTGCCCTCGGAGATTAATCGTCTTGCACTGCATTAAAAACGCTATTTCGTGAGCACGAGCTGCCATGTGCGCCGACAATGCTTTAAGGATTTGTCGCACTGCACTAATAGCATAGAAAACATAAACGGAACACGATGGCCGTCCTAAGTTATTATTATCATGGAAATTGTCACCTTTTTAGATTATTTGCGGCCGATTTATTTCGACAATTACCAGAGGAGTAGAGTCGTGTGCAGTTGTCGTGTACGGCACCGTGCGGTGAAAATGCACCGTGAGAAATATAACATCGACAAAGGGATCTGAACGGAAAATGACGACAACGACCCAAAGCGAAAAGTCATAAGGAATTTCTTTGTTTAAACTCTGCGGCTCACCAGTTGCTACGCATTTTCAGATGCTGTAGGGATCTCTTTTGCAGTCACGACATGGTAATTTGCACGATAGGTGTGATTATGACTGATGTTTCTCGACTAGCAGTAGAAATTTTAATATGAGATGAGGAAACAAGATTTCGTGTGAATTTTAGACAAAGTTGATAATTGGAATATGACAACCTTTAATAGAAGAGAAGCGTCAGCAGTTTCCCAGGCATCCGAAGGACCCTGTGATATTAAATAGGCCCATGCGTATTAAAGAGTCCGACCAAGTGGGGCAATCCTCGAATGAAGTGATTTTGTCCAGTCGGGCCTAGCAAACAAAAACCAAAACGCACAAACACACAATGTAGTTAGATCCTCAAGCAGAGAGTCAATGTTTTTTCTCGACTTTTAGCCCAGCAACGCTTCACCTGATACCACCCATTATCCCAACTCTGTTTAGTCTTTCTAGTATTACTTGGTAATGACAGTGGCTTTACCAAAAACCAAACTGAACCAGAAGGTCTGCACACCTCGTGAAGCCAACAGGACTGGAGTATCGGCTAGGGCCAAGACGTTACATCGCCGAAAATGACGAGGTTACCTACATCTAAGTCGTATCACATATATATCGTGGGATAAGACTACGGGATAACTAGAGATCGACTTGTAGAGTTAGACTGTTTGGTCGTCTGTCCAGGAGGACCAACCACAACTATTAATTAACTAAAAGACAATGGTGGTGTTATAAGAGTTAGAGATAACATCGTTCAAAGTATTTAAAAAGGTTGGGGAGCAAAAGCACGACAACATCAAACTCAAGTTCTTGGTCTCAGCAAGTCGTCCAGGATAGATGATCCTCACTTGCGCCATTTGAGTCACAGCCTCGAGGCTAAAAGGTGTAGTCGAGGAAGTTAAACCTTAGGATGGTGGTGGAGGGTGATCTAATTCTTCGACCACAGATTATGATTGGTTACTCCCCCAGTGCGAGGAAGACACTACCCAACTGATCCTCAACTTGATTGAGGGTCAAAATGAGCTGACATTTTCAATGGATTATTACTTGGCGGCTGTGCTCAAAGGGGTGGACTACAGAATCAACTAGAAATTTTGTATTGTTCAGCTCAGGCCCAAATGAGGGGGCAAAGGTGTGAAAAAAGGGAAGCGTCAAAGTGAAGCTGTGCACTCTGTAATAATAGATTTACATGTAACCCACGAGATAACTTGTTGGTTTGCGAAATATAAGATCCACGAATTACCCATTCGCCGTCTGTGGTGGCTGAGATTCGCAAATTTTACAAAGATCTCAATTTCTATATTTCCCATGGGCACCTTTTAAGTGATTATTAAGCAGGCAAACAAAAGAAGCATGCTGGGTGTCCTTCCCTAGCCCCATTGTAACGGTTCACTGAATTTTAATAAACCGACAATAATAGCAACCACGCAGCGCAACCTTGAATTTAAAACGATGTCCAATTAAGTTCACACCACAAGGGAGTACACTGTCTACCTGAGAACACAAAGAATTCTTGTTAAGATTTTGTTTTTGTTCTTTGGTCTTTTTCGCATAATTTTTTTGTGATCTGAAATTAAATCGATGGGCGCGTGCTCGGTTCTCTTATTCGTGCACTCGTGGACCTTGCTACTTGCTGTGTTAGTCAATTTAAAGTTGCTGCCATTGTTGGCCTCTGTGTGCATTTTTAATACTACGTCCGTCTCGATCAGTAGGTGTCAAGTGAGATCAAAAGATCTCATTTCTTGGAGATCGCTGTGATCGATAGGGCGCGGACAGTAGACATAAAAATGGAACAAAGCCAACTGCTGACTGCTGACAAGGAGTGATCACTCAAGCTGATCGTTACTCAGTTGTCGTGTTGCATACATTTAGGCACTTGCTTGTTGTGCTGTGGGCACCCACCGCTGCGATCACCTCCATCGATCAGCAGCTCTGGCCGAGCATTCCATCTTCGAGCGGTTGTCACGCGATTTCGGGAATTAAGATGAATCCGCAAACAAGGCCACTCCGTGATTAGGTGCTTTCCTCGATCCGATCTGTTCTAGTGGTCTGGCTAACTGGTTACTGATGATGCTGATTTATGCCTTGCATCAAAAAAGTAATTAATTTTAATCACAAGCCCGGAGCACAAGAAGCCAGTGACCAGTTTTCCTGGGCTGCCGGCGATCGCCAATATAAGCGCAGCCTCATGCCCAGATTGATTGATTGAATCAGACCACCATTTACTGCCACTGATGACTAGAGGAACTCGCGTCGTTCACTCCATCTGACTTTTTTTTTGCGACATGGACAGGCAATAGCGACCTTGCCTTACCTCATATGGGGAGACTCCTCTGGCTCTGATCGACTTCTTGTTTAATTGCCAACAACTTCTCACAGTAGGTCAGTGAATTTCGTTGACCTTCGCTGCAGCGTTTAGTTTCGAGTGCTGTACGCGTAACTATAAGCGTAATCCATTTAAATTAATTTTCCGTTTTAGTTCATAAATTTATCCAGTAAGACACCATGCAGGCTGGTGAGTACTGTTTTTCTGCTGTCAGCCGCGATAGTTAATTACGTGCCAGAATCATGGCGGAAATAATTTGAAACCGGCCTTGGAACAATTAGACAAGTTTCGATTTTGTACAGCTGTCAATGGCCGAGCCTAATTGTTTAGCTATATTTTCTTACCTTGTCATTTATACACCAGTACCGACGAGGAAGGTGAATGGCAGAAGCTAATGAAATATAGCAAGGTCTTCTCTTATCTTATCTTCTCTACTAAAGAGTTCGTTGTACAGCTTTCTCACAATTTCAAGATAGATTGATTTCTGGATCCGGGGGCTGCGTGAACTATTGAAGTGATCGCCTTTTGTCCAGAGTAATCGATAACTACACTACATTACGTGATTTTTAATGAGTGCTTTAAGTGCTCCAACAGTGCCGGCCGATTGAATGTTCGAAAGTAGATCGTTATAAATATAAACGAATGGTTTGGACAAGATAAAAACGCTTCGTAACTGTTTTATAGAAGCACGGTAGTAATAGATTTTTATCTCATTGAGAAGTTGTAAATTTTAGGAAATCCCTGAGATAATCAGCGTTGTTTGTTTTAAGTAATTTGTACAAGAATTTAACAGGTTTTGCTTTAAAATCGTCGCAACATTTCACGATTCATGATTTCACTGTAAGCGGTTATATATTGACCAAGTGAAGATTTTGTTAAGATCATCAGAACTGATGTATGCTATACAATCTTCAAGAAGCCTGATAGGACGGCAAACCATTAATAAACAAACTAAAAAGTATAGGTCCCCATATGGATCCCTGTGGTATCCCGTGTGACAAACACAACGACGTGGAAAGTTCATTGTTAACCTTGACCCGCTGATTACATCCCGAAAGGGAATTATTCAAAATATGATTGACTATTATACCAAACCTAAATTTACTGGAAAGCTTCTGCATAAGAATGTCATAATCGACATAGTTGATGGCCTTCGAAAAATCCAAGAGAAAATGGGCAGTAAGCTTATTCTAGTCTATAGCAAGCCTGATATCCGAAGATAAAGAAAAGAAAATGTGTTTTTTGGTGTGAATTGGCCCAGATTCGAGCTCTCCTCTAAGCCCTCAAGATTTCTCATTTTGTTTTTGCTTTCTTGCCTGTCCAAAAGAACCGATCGAGGACATCGAGGTATCTAAATACATTTCACGGATCAAAGCTCTTTCCTTTTAGATAACGCATTTTGCTCTCTCATTTTGAAGGATATTAATAAAAAAACATACGTTCGCCCACCCCCCTGTTTTACCCCCGGCGCGTGGGGCTTGGGGATAGTCTACAATGGATGATATATTACCTCGAAACCCATTTTTGCACTTGCTCCTGACTTGGGTTAAAGTTTTAATTGGTTTGAGAAGAAAAAAAAAACTTCCTCTCGGAAACGAAGGGGCCAAACCAATATAACAATAACAGTAACAATATACTATCTTACTCCATCTACCCTTGAAAGAACAAGCTATCAACGGATCAGATTAAAGCACACAATTTAGGGCGTAAACAGACCAAAAACGTCTGTGGATAAATTCTCTCGAAGATTTCCATTCTTTTAAAGGTTGGTATTATCTCAGGCCCAAATACCCGTTCTTCATGCGTTTTTAAGAGGGCGGATACGAATAAGTGAGTCAAAAATTCAGAGTTATCTTTTTTTATTTTTGAATTTATACATGAGAAAGATTGGGTGAAAGTTTTTAGAAGGGTGGAAAAGAGCCTTATCTAATGTTGGAATATATTTCGAAGGCTGAGAAATAAGTCGGCTTTATACAAGAAATGCTTGTTTTCTGTTATTACCATAATCATGATTGTAGGCAGCCAACATCGTTACAAAGATACAGATACGTGCCACAGAATAGGCCTAAAATTCACTTCGCTTCGATTCATGTTGTCGATTAGATTCGCCCATTAGTTGTTGGTCAGCATTAATCTCCTGCATCTGGTAAACCTTCCAAAATGTTAACATGGAAACCAGAGAGTGTATGTCTTTCGCAACCGAAGCTTTTCGTTAAAACCCATTTACCGTAAACACGCCGTTGATAAAACCAACAAAACAAAACAAAACAATCAACGAATCACAGGTTGGGTAATTACAATCAACAAGGAACCGAGTCCAAACAAAATTTATAAATCTGAACATTTACAATCCCCTATCACAGCAGGAAATTACTTGAAGTGGAAAAATCAAGCGGTTAACAACAAACCTGCCGGCGTTAATCGCTAAATCACACGAGGTCACATAAATATGCCTCGCTCACGCAGAACTGATTATCTCGTGCACTTGGTTCACTAGATTCTAGCGTAACGGCCAGATTCTACCGGGGCTGTGATCCTGTTTGCAACAAAGAGGTGTAGCCACCGTGCCACAGTTAAGTGAGCTTGTTTTTGTCAACTCTGTAACTCACCTGACCTGACATCGGCGCACTCCGGCAAATTTTCAACTGGAAAAAAGGCATTCCTGTAAAATTTCGTTGAGCAGAAAAACGATTATAGTCGACTTTGAGGACCTCTAGCTCACGATTCATTGCGAAACCTGAGCAAATCCGCAACAATGCCGCTGTGGTGAAGGTTTTTTGCTCGTTATGTCGTTTTCGATCCAGGCTTGGCGCGCGCGGCGCGCGTACATATTACGCTCCTTCCTGATTGCGATCATTAAAGCTATTGGGCTTGCGCGCGAACTGTCACAGGCTGCCAAGTTTTTTGGTCTCCTGTAACCTCGTGAATAGAGTTCTACGTTAATTTTTCTAATTGATCATTTTGCCATTCATCAAATTATGCTCGACTCAATTCTGCCAGTTCAGAAGAGCGACATTTTCGAGGTGAGGCACTACCAAAAAATTGCAAGGCGGAAAGAAAAGAGTCAAGGAACCAACGGTGGGTTTAATTAAAAAGCCAAAGACATGCCGCCACCTGGGAACTGAACTTTTCAAGAAAAGGTCAAATAGGCACTTTTTTGTTTATTTGCGCGTTTATTGTATAAATCCTTTGTCTGTTCTGCTTGTGGCTGAGTTTAATAAGGAAGGGCTAGTCATTGCCCACTGCGGATTGTATCTGCTCCATAGCATTCTCGTGGTCTGCAATGCTTGGCTTAAACTGCTCTACTTTCGTTCAGATAGGGAGTGCTATTCGTGGGCAATTATACCGTCAGATTTTTATGTAAACAGCCTTATTTCTAGCACATCCGGCATTACAGGTAAGTAAGTATATGACTAATTTAGTCCTCTAATGAGCTCTATTTGCCATGTTTCATTACCTGATGTGAAAGGCGAACAGTCAAACAAAAGTTCTCCTAGCTAAACTAAAACGTTCTAAAATTACCAGCGAACTGAAACGAATTGGTTGCACAATTTAATATTGAACCCCAGGAAAATAATAGACGGCGGAAGATCCCATTCAGCAAATTGGTGACGGTCTACCAACGTCTTAATATACCTAAATGAAAGTCATAGATCATGTCACGAAGCTTTGAACTCTGTATATTTTCGAGGATCACTTCCAGGATTACTGCCGGGAACATAAAAAGACCCTCGTATGATAAGCAGTCCACTCAAGAAGTCCCTTACATAATTGAATTGGAACTGGCTTCCTTATGAACTTCTTCCACCACCGGGAGGATATATGGCAGATAGATTCCTATTGAGGATATTGGTTCTACAAAGATACCTTTTATAAAAAAAAACCGTGATAAGATATTCAATGGTGTACCCAGATCTTCATTGACGTTTTTAATGCCCACACCCCAAAATTAATACGAGCAATGGTACTCCATGTGTCCATGTGTTTTCACTTTTTTTCTAAAGAAAGTGGAAGGAGGAGGAGTGTGGGGGTTTCTCATATGAGATAATTACCTCCAATGAGGATCGTTTATATTGATCAAATATATTTAGTTTACTTCATAATTTCCTCACTAGACCGGAAAGAATATTTCATGGTCCTTCGAGCCAGATTTACAGATATTTGACCATTCTTTCAGTCAGTCAATTACGTTCCAAAATATTTTTATCTGAACTTATACTAAAGCAAGGAATTGCTTCATATATTATCTTAAGGTCGATAGCTAACTAAAACAAAAGACAACGATTGCAAACCGATCCAAAAGCGTTATTACCGAGCGTCTTGTAGAAGGCTCGAGCAATCTCTCAGTTTTGAAGACGATAAGAAATGTAATGTGTTTATCTTCCTCAAGATAAATATTCTAAAATGAAAGATAAATATTTCGATTTTAGTCAGTCCTAGCAAGTAGTCAAAAGTAGTTGCAGTGTCAATACTTTAGCAACAGTTATTTCAACTAAAAACTTGAACTTGAAAAGCATGGGTCCATTATGTCAGCAATTATTATTATATAAATGGTGGATTTGATTTGGATCGAAACTTAATTTCTAAATTATTCCCTACCAGACTTCTGACTTTGTCTGTATTCTGTGGTCTCATTTCGCAAACACATTCAAACTTTTTCCGTGTAAACAGAACTTAACAAGTATAAATGTGTAAAACTACTCACCTCAGTTTACTGTTGATGGCAACAGATGTCGCCCGCATCTCCTGTCCAACAATTGGCATCCGAGGTTTTAATGGTGGGGGAGATTTCACACTGTGAAGAACATTTTTACCACCCGACGATTTACTGGAATCAATCGATGGTGATGGTGGTGGATTTGAATTGTGCGCCCGTTTACGAATTGACATCCTGGCGTCATTACCTCTGGACACAATGATATGATCGTGGATTTGATGAGGCGAAGCAGCAATGTGTCCATTAATTGAATTGGGACTCTCTAGCTTTCCATTCAGTATAACCTTGTGGGCTTTATTTGACTGTGCAAGGCTAGATGCCGGCCTGCATTGCATTAGTTCTATGGACGGTGATTTTTTAGGCACTGATGGTGGTGATAAGTTTTCGAATGTCGATGCCCTGTAGAAGGCTTTCAGACTAGGGGAACCAGCAAAACTATTTCGACGATTTGGTGATGGTGGTTTGATTTCAATCTCAGGATTTGGTCTCATATGGCGAAGAATTTCCGGAGGCGGTGGAGGTAAAGGTTCATCCTGATTTGATAAATTCGAGTCACTGTCAGATGTCTGTAGTGGCGGCGGTGGTAGATCTGGACTTGGAATCCGTAGGTGTGGATTCTTAGGTGGCCGTTCTGGAACCCAATCGTCAACTGATATTATTGGTCCCATTATTATTGGACCGAGAAGATCTTTTGAAAGATTCTGTCTTGATTGGATGTTCTTATCACGCACCGCAGCATATTCTGAAGCTGAAGAGGTTCTTCTCACCGGCATTGAAGTCCTCCCTCTGGGAGGTGGCGGGGGTGGTGGTGGTACACCGCAATCATTGAATGACGACTTTTCAGGACCTTTTACAGTGCTAACCGGCTGGCCTTTTATTATGCTTTGCCTTTCCTTTGCCCGGATAAAATTTTCTCGAAAATCAGCATAATCCGATGCAGATGACGATCTTCTAATTGGCATTAAGGATCGCGAACGTGGCGGGGGAGGCGGTGGCGGTGCATTGCAATCAGGAAAAGAGCCATCACCGCTGCTTATTTGTGTTGGCAAAATACCATTATTAACAATTTGGTGTGCTCTAGGACTCCTTTGATTGGCAGGTGGTACCACGTAATTGTTGGGCAGTGAAGTCCTTAATTGTGGGGTTGGGATTTCCTTTGGTGTGTTCGGAGGTTGTAGAGATTGCGGTCGAGCTAAATTGTTGTGGGGCATGTAATTCTTGTTATTTTCTTTAGCGTTTTGCTGCTGCCGCTCGAAATATGACTGCACTGCATTTTTCTGAAATGCCTTTAGGGCAGGATTGGGAACGCGATGAGTTTTACTGGGATCGATGTACGAATACTTCTGAGATTGTTGTAGGGCGTGATAGTGATGGACAGATAAGTGTTGCTGCTGACGTTCAAAATCGTTAATACGTTCAGCCACCGACTGCCAGTTACCAGGCTGTGGAGATGGAAGCCTGTAATAAGAAAAGTCTTTTAGTGATTATTGAAAAAATCAAAAGGAAAATGTACACAAAACTGCAATCCCTAAATTACAAAAGTCGTGAGTGCAGAAACTACCAAAGGAAAGTTATCGCCAAAAAAATAGCAGAAATGTTGAAATATTCAAAATTTCCCAAAGATGTGAATGTAACTTGAGTACTTTCTCTGATAAGGCGTGGTACTAATAATTTAGTTAATCCCCTTAGCAAATCTAACCAAACCCCGTCTATTTGCTGGAAAGTTTCAAAATAATCCAGCGAAATTTGCAGATTATGCACTTGAACAGCTCTGAAAGCAATCGGGGAAACATTCCTCAAGTGCTGTTCAACGCCAGCAATTATCGATCAACCAATTAGCATAAAATCTGCAAAATCCACAAATCAATTAAAGCCAATTAATTACGGCATAAACGGGGGCTAGAAAAGAGAGGAGAAGCCAATAGCAATGGTCAGACCATCTTGATCTCGACTTACTTCATTCCGGGCAATTGTTGTGATGCTGCCGACGACGTTTGATGCTGTTGCGGCGCTTGTTGAGGCTGAGCGTTTTGCTGCTGCTGCTGGAGCTGGTACTGGTGATGATGATGATGAGATGGGGGCTGGGACTGGTAATCACTGCTTCCATTAACAGGTTCAGTATATGTACTAACCGGAAAAAGCCTATGATTGCTCCGATAAGATGTGCTCGATGATGTCGACGAGGTTGTCGTCACCATTACAGAGTTTGCAGCAGTTGAAGATGGTGATGATGGCGATGGCGATTGCGAGCACCCAGTAGCAGAAGTGGACGTTACGGTCGCGTTGTTCTGAAGATCAGAAGGTCCCTTAGCTATCGATGGAGACTGATGGTAGTGCGGATGTTGCGGATAAATCGTTTGGGCTATGCCACTGCTGACCGGACTACTCACTGCATTTCCATCGTTCGTTACACTCATTTGATCGTCATTCATGTAGAGAACACTTTCGCTGTTGTGACGTTTCGGTGTACGCACCCTTGAGCTGTGTACTATCAGTTGCGAAGACGACGAAACTGCAAGAGATAAAATATTATTCTTAGTGGCCTGTCTGATTGGCAGGCATCTGTGCGATTTTATCCATAAGAACACTACTTCATGTGGTATTGCCTTAGCTGGGCAGATTTATCAAGGCTCTTGGCGCTGTCTGCAAACTTAACAGACTGCCACGAGTTGTTGTTGCATTTCTTAATCGAGTGGTCTTGGCAGGTGGTGCATTCAGACGACACCCACCGATTTTAAGACGGTTAGAAGAATTCCGTACAGAAGTGCGTTAACAGTGCGAATATATTCGCGCCATTTAAATCCTGTTTTCTGGGACGCCCGCCGTGAATAAAAGAACCAGAAAATTGGTTTTAATCTGCCATTTGAGCTGTCATGACTATGAAGTGGATTATGCACTCAAATGTGCTACACGTGTTAACTAGTGGTCCATTGTGCCACTATGCACCATTTACTTCTATCCAGGTGAAAATTTATGCGAATTTGAAAGGCGCCCATTAGAAATGGAAATCGAGTGGAATGTTGCACAAACTGATCTACATATTAAAACAAATGGCAATCGGCAACGTGATGTAGGATTATTGGTATAATACACTCATTTTGTATTGAATATAAACAGAATAGAAAAACGTGTTGCCTACTTAAGAAACCGTATCTACAAGCTAAATTGCAGACAGTTAATAAACTATTCGATCTGCAATTATTGCGCTGTTAATGCTGTTGAGGTTGATACCAAGTTCTAATGGGGGAATGATACAATTCCCAAGGCGTTGGATACTTAACATATTTTGAAGAAAAGTCAGAATAAAAGAACAATATGCAAAACAAAGGGACATCCTGGAAACACCCTTCCCATGTTAGAGTGGTTAGCTTCTGTTAATTTTTAAGGATCCATAGTTAAAGATAAAGGACTTGCTTCGATTGTCGTACGTTCGTCTGTCGAAGACCTTTTGTTTCTAAAACGATCGGCCTATACAGTTGAGATTTGTCATACATTTGGAATGTTAGGGTACGCATAGACTGCGACTGGGACTTGTAAGATTACGAAAGTATTTTTCAAAAACTATTCCGATCTTCATGCTTCACAAAAATTTTGAATACATTCTGTTTGTTTTTTTTTAACTTACACATTAAAATATAAAAAATTGCGCCATATCCCCAACAAATTTTCGAAAAATATGCATTAAAATTTATACGAAAAGGAGTGAGACAGGATTTTTAAATAAGATGGAGTTTTGTAAACACATGGATATTTTTGCAGATAGAAACTTATTTATATATGGGTCATGAAATTGCTCAGAGCATCTTTTAATAAAGCTTAAAGCAACATATACCCTATTGGGTACGGTCTTGATATGTATATATGATGAAAAGCAGTGGACCGATATGGCTACTCTGAGGTACACGGGATGTATTGATAATTTCGTCAGACAGAGCTTCGGGAAACAAAATATGCTGCATTCTATCAGTAAAATAAGAACGTCACTAATCAATAAATAAAGCGGGAAATGATAGCATTGCTAATTTGTGAATACGAATATAATGATTGACCCTAAAGTCAGTAAATACTCATTCCGCCTGCTTGTCTATTTCATTTACAATTGATTTGCACATGTGCGTTCTGAGGACAATTTCGCTGACTGCTCCTCCAAAAGGATTACAGCAACTCAACTAAAATTACATCCCCTCTAATGTACAGATCCTAAATTCAACACCTTACCTTACCTCACCTTACCTAAAACTAATAAGTTACTGGTTTTTATACCATTTCTCGTTGAAAGCAATATTTTCCGAACTTGTCAAGTCTTTTGATGAAAAGCATCCGATAATTCTTCTCCACAATCATTATTTTACTATCCTCGCCATCCGTGGTGCAAATTACATAGAGAAAAACAGACAAATTTAGCTTCTAATGCAACCGGCGCTAAAAGTTCAGCTAAGAACATTTTACATAACATGCGTTGGAAATCGGGCCACTGATGAACGTAGTAATGAACAGTTCATCGAAGAACATTAGAAGTTGATAGCATCAATGACATGGCAATGCAAAATGTAAGGTAACATAGAGTGTTAATAACAGAGTAATGGATAGGGTATTGCATCAGATAAATTTACGTTTTCTTGTTTATTTGTGTTTGTTTTTGAAATCTTGGACACTGAGTCCTTTGTATGAATCTATAGCACAGAGGGGGATTATGAGTGACGAAGAAAATGAACAAAGTGGAAACGGAAAAATCCAAAACCAAACAAATAGCCAAACGCCATAATCCGTAAAATCTCCATCAATTTCAAGTCGTTCTATTTCGCAATTTAAATTGAGAAAATTTTCCCAATTGCTTAACATGACACGACATGACATGGACTGGACTGAACTAGGCTAAAGCTTGTTTTGCTAATTTGGACCTGTGTTGAGGTGTGTTACGTTCTTGTTATGCTCACAGTCCACTGAACAATTAGAAGATAGCAATCAAGATGGAAAAGACCCCCTTGAAACGGAATCTAGATTTCCATTTCGATGCAACAGAAGGAAGTAACATCTGGTGACATTACTTGTTGCGCCCCACAGCATATGTCATTCCAAATATTTGTGTCTTCTTGCTTGAGTTGTCTGGCACCATCGAGTTATAAGGTCCACTCCAAGTCTTCGCACTGTAATCCGGCTAGACCTTTCCTTTTCTTTTTCTCCGGAAATTAATTAAAAAGAATTTTTTAATCAGTTCGCAGCTTGATGTTTTGTGATTAATTACTACCTGGGTGCATGCTGCCAACGGTACTTCGTTTGGTCGCACCGAATAGAGATCGTACGCTGAGATAGTCTTGCTGTTCGTCGACGATCGTTAATATAGGAGTCGAGGAGAAGTCAGAAATTTTGATTGAACGCGACTTTTCTCTGCTTCTTCATGAATCACGCGCAGTGTCAAGGTCTCTGTTTCATAAATTCTGTCCCAGACACCAAAGAAGTGAACATTATTTTGGGTTTTCCACTGTAACGAATGCTGATTCATGACGCAAGTACTGCTCCTATTCGATCGTGTCAAAGATTTTATCTGTGCGACAAGTCTTTTGTAAATTTGCTGAAAGTAAACGGCACACGGCAACCTCTGAGCAACACATTTGAAGTATTTTAATTATTGACACGTCTTAAATTATCAAATGCTCAATTAGACTACATGGCCAGGTATTCCGAAAAATTAACAGCTGCGATCGAAAATCGACACTTTCTAAACGTACCCCCAATTCGAGTTCAGGTGATTTCAAAACTATTGAAAAACTGTGGCAGAAACTCGTAAAAAATAGCCCCAATAGTTGTCGGCATAGTACGCGATTATCGAATCAACTCCCAAGACAAATCTATTAACTCACCAGGCCATTTCTGCACGTAAATAGCAGCAGCCTTCGGCCATGAATACCGATCGTTCAGAACACGGCAATCGGACGATCAGATGCTGAAAAGTAAATCCGAGGTCTGTCAGATCGACCGCCTATTGTAGACCCTCCGTCAGCACGTCATCGAGGTCGCGTGAATGGCTATCTGAATTGCAGCAAGTCGTCAATTCGAATCAATTGCGAAACCGAACAATTCTAATCGACCCACCACTCCGGTCATTCTTTCAGGGGTTCACAATTAAAACATAAATTTCGTTGCGATTTTGAAATAACCGCCTGAGTAAATAATTGAAACCGATTCTTTTCATTGGTCGATGGGAATCGATTTTATCTGCCTAGAGTAGAGGTTGACCTGGTAAAATAAGACATTGTGGTTTGAGATGGACTTACCTGAGCCAGAAATTGCAGAAGATGCGTGACTTGCCACCGAAACGTCACTCATTGACCCCAACCACTTAAGGGTCTCGGTTGAGGATGTACTTTCTGAACTGTTGTTTTCACCTGAATTTGACACGTTATTGGACGACGAGGAGAGATCATTCTGTGACCAGTGATGTGATTGACGGGATAGCAACTCACTCTCTTGACGAAGTCTGGAAGAGATAAAGAAGACATTTTGGTGTTAACGTTCATGTCTGATTTGGACATTGATTCGTAAATTGGACATAATTGCAGCAAAATGAGTTATCTGTAATTTTTAAATTGGTGAAATTTGTGGAAAGTAAACAGAGAAGTAAGTATAATAACAGAAAAGTGAAGTGCCTGAAGGGTTCGTATTAAGTAGGTTTCACTTTGTCCGAAGCCCATAATACAGTGTAAAAAAGTTAAATGGTACAACAGTTGCAATTTTTGCAACATAATGGAAGAAGCACTCCTAATTAACAACCAGAAAAAATTGATGCCGTCAAATGGCTCACATTTGCGTTCGAATGCTATATAACTTGTTTAACCTTTATTTTTTGTGGTCTTTGTGTGAGCTGCGATTGACTACTTTGGCTACATATCATCAATTGGTGGTTTTTAGGTCAAACTTATTGAGTAAGAGTAATGAACTCGTTCTCTATTGAGATAAGGTAATAAGCCTCTTCGCCTGTCTTAGACCTGGATAATTATTCCAGTATTCTTCCTAGATCCTTTCTTCTCAGCTATTGAGACTTTGAATAGCCACAGGAAGGTTACGATCCAAGGTTTACCCAGGGTCGTTCTTTGTAAGCCAGTCTGTAGTTTCGTTTTCCTCAAAACCTTAACGCCCTTGTACCTAACCACACACACCACATCCACAACTGCGTTACAAACTATCCTGGGGTAGCCACCGCTGGATTTGTTTCTAAAAAACACGGCAATGGAGGAGCAACTTAGGCAGTAGAAAGATGGTACATGGTACTCGTCATAGACATAGTATGGATATAAGAATATCCTGGATTACGTAAAAGAGTTATGAGAACTCACGATGCCCAAAGACACGATCAAAAGGATAAAAATAACGAAAGGTTTCCCAACGCTCTTATCTGCGATGGATCACTCCCCCAGAAGGGACGGATTCACGATTGCCGGCAAGGCAGACGTAGGAATCTTCCCTGAAGATCTAAATCTGCCCTTTTATATTAATCTGTGAACATAAGTCTCGATTTATAAAGCAAAAGTGCTTTAGACTACTTAAAAGAAGGTTGGATACGAGGAGGTAAAACTCTCATTGAACTGGACAGTGAAGCAGTAGTCAGATGTGTCGATTGGACGGAGGTGAATGCATCCCTAATAATGGAACGTGCATAAAAACTCAATTAGTGTATCTCAGAAAATGAGATAAATCTTCTGCTGCTGCTTCTAGAAAGATACATAGAGATTAAAGGCAACCGAAAAGCCTACACCGTAGCAAAACAGAAGCGGCTGTGGAGTTCTAGGACCAAGAACCGTCATTTACGGAGACGGAAAGTTCTGATCGAGGAGATTTTTCGTGTAGATTTCATAAGGGGATTAATGACTAAAGGGTGAACTATTCTCATTACTCATAAATAAAAATGTTCAAAGTGGAATGTCCCTTCCTTTACTATGATAAAATCAAATATTTCTTAATGCTTTAATAAGCATTTCTGTAAACGCCTCTATCTTGGAATCATTTCTTCACATAATTACAATCCAGAAAAGAACGCCTCTCACAATAGCAAACAGCAAATGTGTCCCTCCATAATTAAATGCAGCGATAAATCTAAAATTACCATTCCATGTAGACTAAACTGAGATCGAAACTTAATCCACGTTCCATTCCTTTCCTTTCCTTTCCTTTCCATACTCGACAGCAGTCACTTGAAATGCGTTGTCTATCTGCATCTGTATCTAGGATATCAGTCGGCCTACAGAAAATCAGAATTAGTCCGCTGTCAGCAAATCTGTGGAACAATATTCGCCGCCGCAATTTTGTGATTTCGCCCTAGACAGAGTGCCACAAGGACTGTGAGACTG
>QYTT01081954.1:7292-19746 GCA_006980735.1 Dasypogon diadema
CTACGTTTCTATGATGTTAAAAAATGTTTTACAAATTAAGCGATCATTTCAAAAAAGTCCTTAATTACAATCTTTTAATTGTGAATGTTCTATTCCAAAGATCGCTTAAAGTGGTACTGGGCAAGGATCCAAGTGATGCTAAGACAAAGGGCTTCAGATAAATTGAAAATAGTTGTACTCTTGGGATTGATTATTTTCAGCATGAGTTATAGTGTGGTAGGATCCCTGCGCTACTCAGCAACATTGTCCCAGTCCCAAATGAAACCTTTTATATGGGTTTAAGAATGTCAGGGCCTCAGAATCAATGGAATGGCTGATTCGCTACCTGAATAAAAATGTGCTTAATGAACATATCCTCTAGATTCCTTTTATTGGAGGATGAGCTATTGCCTATACTATACAATATACATATATGATTTTTGAAGGAAATGAACAGTTTGCTACGAACTGAACGGAACAGTGGAAATTGGAAATTAGTGGACTCGGTACTTGAAGGGGCTATAGGTATAGGGGCACCGTCCTTGGGGACCTCATCAGCGACATCACACACCACACAAGGAAGAAAAATACGAGCAACTGAAACTGGATTATCCCTTTATTGTAATTTAGTATTAAAGATAGTGGAAATTATCGTTTTTCACTCCTGGATGGCATGGAGGGTGAAAACAATATGACACATGTAGGTGAATAGACCAACAGCACTAAAAGCATCAACGCTAACAAAATCTGTCTAGAACAACGAAACACTCTTAGCACTTTTTATTTAAAAATATAAAAATAAACCGAACAACAATTGTCACTTTTCCTTTATATTTTAAATTCGGAGATAACAATATGATCACAAGCTGTCGCTGTATATTGCTTTTTTTCGGTGATATACTGTAGATATGAGGGGAGTTACAATAAATACTACTTACTCGAATTAGCTTCTGTGATGAACAAGTCAAAACTTTTGTTGATATACTGCAAATTCTGTGCACTGTTTGTGCCTTATAAACGTTGGAGCAAGTGAGATAAGACGGGGATACCCTCTAGAAACACATAATAATCAGACATTGCAGTTTCACGGGGGATCTTTAATTTTCTCTTAGTAATCTAAGCAAAGTTCTAAATGGAAAACAGAGATTAGATTTTTAGCTGAAAGCATCCTCAGATTAATATTGGTGATAAGTTATATTTGGTTTTACGTTCCTATAAGCGCTGGAGTCGTCAAGTTTAAAGGTAACAATCAAGGGGAAGAACATTGGTGAAAAACAGAATGAACTTAAAAAATGGGAAATTAGTAATCAATTCCAGCATACGGTTTTTTTTAGAAAATCCAGAATACAATGTATCTTCCAAAATACTAGCTAGCTACGAATAAAGAACTATTTCTTCTGAACTGTAATTAAAATAACTAAATCAATTGATAACTGCTAAATCTGACGAGGTTATGGTAAATGTAAGCAGCAGGAAAATGTACAAAGGATTTTCATCTAATCGCAAAATAAAATAAAAAGCGTATTCATGCTTTCTTGTAAATATAGAAGATTGTAAATTTAAAAATTTCTCATTGTTAAAAAGGGAGAATTTATAATGAATACACAAATCGAGCTATATTTATCAATTTTCTAAAATGAGACAGAAGTTTTCCTTGGTCTAAAATTTGAAAAGAGTAATAAAAATGAAACTCTTTTTGCTTTAACCTCTTTAGGGATACTGGGGCATTTGTGTATGTTTGGTTTATTTTCTTAAAATTATTCAAATTGAAAAAAATTAACATTAGTTGGATAACTATTCACTACAGAATACCTCAACAATAAAAACAGCACTGATAAAGTTTTATTCTAAGTAAAGACTTTTTCTTTGTAAACATTGTAAGGGTTGCCTTGTTGTCTTGTAGATCTCTTGAGTATTTAAAGAATACAGTAAATATTTGATAAATAGAAAAACAGATGTGTAAAATATTGTATTTTTAAAATATAGAATTAATTCAATTATGTGCGCTGTTGACTGCTGGAAAGACACATTCTATATGCGTAATTGTTTCTGAAATGAAAAAGTTCTATGGAATAAATATCATAATGACCTATATAAAATACCAAAATTATAGATTACTAGCTTTTGCCCGCGACTTCGTCCGCGTGGAATAGTTACTTTGGGCAGTCTTTTTTATTTTTAGAATACTAATACAAACTAAATAATACAAATACAAACTAACTGCAAACTGTTGTGATTTACTGTAAATACCTTATTTTAAGGGGGTACACCACTGTGAGGGAGGTCAAAAAACCGATTTTTGGTTTTTTTTTGCATTTTGTTATAGTAAATACTTTGAAGAATATGTCCACCAATTTATGTGTCAAAATTCGTAAAAGTGACGAAGTTATATCCTTTTTAGTGGGTGCAGGTAATGCGACTGTTCCCGGCTGATCGTACCTGCTTGTGTACCTCCTTTGTTCGGAGTAATTCCCCTCGCCTCTCTTTTTGTGAACTCATATACAACATAAAGCCTGCTGGGATCTTCTAACGTTAAAACTTTAATGTTCATAACAATAAAAAGTATATTCGGCATTTAGTTCTCTCTGGCATTTTAAAAACAAAACACGTACTTAAACTTTCAATCGCGTTTTTCTCGAAACGACTTTTTCCGAACTCGTGTTGACGAAAACTCGAACACTAATAATTCGATCGTAAAAATTTTCTATCCAAAATGTTCGTAATCGTAGTGGCTAGCGTTAAGCGTAGCCTTTTTTTTTATTTTGAAGACGATTATTTTTTACGGCCGCTTGAATAAGGAAAAATGTCTTGAAAAATTAAGGTTTTTCTTTAATGTGCCGCCATTATGTGAAAAAGTAATTTAAAAAAAAGGGCTAAGTTTAACGTTAATATATTTATTTAGATAAAGAAAATATATCATTTTATTTTTTCAGTTGAACCATACCGGATGTGTCGACACAACCGTTGAGAGAGGAATTTTTTACGGATCGGCACTTTCCTATACATATCCATACGAACTTTCATCCCCTATTTCACCCCCATGTAGGCCGAAAGTTCAAAAACGCTTGAACAGAAAGTTTATTTATTTCTTATCACGCGCCTAAATACAAAGTTTCAGACTCCTATACAAACTGTCATCCCCAAGCCTTGTTTTCGCGACAAAAGGTAGCCTATGTCCTTCTCCAAGGTCTAACCTATCTCTGTACTAAAATCGGTTCAGTGGTTTAGGCGTAAAAGCGTAACAGACAGACAGAGTTACTTTCGCATTTATAATATTAGTATGGTTATTGGTCATCAAATGCTGCGCTTTAACTTTCTATTATTATTCTGATATTCGTACAATCATAGAAATAAAAAATAATCATAGAGACAAGCAGTACAGTGTCAGAGCATCTCAAAACGAATATGTTTGAGATTGAGATGTATCAGGAATCTACAAATATAAGTGCGGAATTTGGTGCGATTGAAGACACAGTACTGAGACTGAGTTAAGGTCTAGAAATAAAAACCCATAAACTATTTCTAGATAATCTATTTATACCAAAACCTCTAATAAAACATTTACAAGTTAAGGATATATACGTTGTGGGAACCATAAGAAAAAACAGAATACCTGAGACTTCTGAAATACTCGTTGCTCTAAAGGTTTTATAAAACAATGGATTTTTTTTAAGGCCATTAATAATCCCTTTTCTCCTCGCGATATAAAAGCCTGTTTTTCCCCAATAAGATATGTTTGATGCTTTAGATCTTTTCAAAGAGTGGCGACAGTATAGGGTTGTGGTATGTCAATCCAAAGAGGAAAGAAATAGCTTTAATATGATGAAGAGAAATCCATTGTTTTTGTAAAACAGGCGATGAAAAACCCAAAATTCGAATTTTAAATGTTCATGTCTCCGGAAGCGTAAAGGGAGAGAGGTGAGGGATGGCTCCTTGGACAGCTTATGAGATTGGCTACTTATCAAAAAAGGATCCGTGATCATAGGGTGCCTTATTTAGAAATTACAGGGTATTAAGTAAAATGTAGGCCAGAAAATTTAAAATGACTGTAGCGAATTATTCTTGGGATTTACCCAACTACCCGCCCTTTTACGTGCAATTTTTTAATCTGTTTGGAGCTTTTCAATCAGGGAAGACCATCTAAAATAAATTGTTACTTGAGAAATTACATATCAGGTCTTATAGATGAGTAAATCATTAATCTTTTATCACCAAAATTTGAAAAGAGATCATGAGTAACTTGCTTTACTTCTAGATGAAACCGATTCTTTTTGGCATGTTTTGCATGTAAAACAAATTGGCTAAGTAAGTATTTGTTGTAACTTTTAGCTTTTTCTAGAAATTTTTATTCGTATTAAATTTGATTGATAGACTTAATAAATCATTGGATAGTACCGCATTTCGGTTTTGTTAGCCGCATCCATAAGAATATCGTATTATTGGCAATTTTTACCTAAGGATGTACCAATTAGGTTTACGAAATACGAAAATCGATGCCAAAAATCAACCTTCTGTTTCACTCCAGAAATAATTGGTGTGTAGCTAAACTGCAAATAGTAAAATTATAAACTTGGATCGGAGTGCTCTAGCTTTGTCATATTCTTTCTCTGGCTTTCGATATATTTTCTCTATGCTCTTGATATAAGTTCAAACCACAATTATTTAATTTTTACGACGAGCACAAGCTACACTCATCCTTGCGCGATTTAAATATGTCATAATTTTAAACTTCCAAAATATTATTAAATACAAATTTTAATAGTGAAAAAATATTTTCACATATGCGCTTTTCTTTATAAAAATTATATAACTTTGTTTTGGCCCTGAAAATTATTTCAAAATATAGTTTTGTAGAATCTTTCCGATAATAGTGTGATTTCAATTTTGGAAGTTGATCAAAAAAATCTTTAAAAAATAACTCCCTTCGCTCATAATCTTTGATTATATTGTGTAAGTCGGATTTTTATTAGTCCATTTTTTGTTTCAACTCGGATGGACTTTTCTGCTGTGCAAAATTATTAGTTGACTTGGGCCAACTTCTCAACATCTTTTCTTTCAAGCCTAAAGTGTTAAGAAACATATTCTTACAGACTTGAAGTCTTTTGTTTCTCACAGTTAAATTATATGCCATTGAATTTATTCTTTCAGATGACGTTTTTGTATATTTTATTTCCGTTGCGAAAGATGCAATCCAACTAATATCAAGATTGCTTTTGAATATTATTGTTTAATATTATATCAACCATAATATAATATCAAACCTCAAAACCGTTTAAATAATATTAGGAGTACAAATGGAAAACCACGCTTTCCAATAGATGGCCCTAGCAGTAAACGCTGGTCACGAATATCAGATCAGAAACGTCACATACTAAGGTTAGGCATCTTTCAACAACTCCTCATCAGTATATTTGTGGATTTTTAGTGGCGTCATATATTTTTGTGTGTCTGGAAATGTCGAAATCTGAGCCAAATAAGCATCATTTGCTGGATGTTTGTTTTGGTATTCAATTCGAAAAAATCTGCTACTGAGACGCATCGAATGATTGTAGAAACTTATGGTGAGGCTTCTATTAATGAATGAACGTATGGTTGCAAAAGTGGTGATTTCAGCGTGGAAAACAAGGAGCATCCCGGACCGGTGAAAAAGTTTAAAGACGCAGAATTGGAGGCATGACTGGATGAAGACTCATGTCAGATGCAACAAGAACCTGCAGATTCATTGGGCGTGACAAGCAATTTGATATCGTTTGAAAACCTTGGGAATGATCCAAAATCGAGGAAACTGGGTGCCATACGAGTTGAAGCTGAGATATGTCTCACGGCGTTTCTTCATGTGCAAACAGCTGCTTCAACCGCAAAAAAGGAAGGGTTTTTTGCATCGTATTGTAACTGGCGACGAGAAGTGGATTCAGTACGATAATCTGAAACGAAAAAAGTCATAGGGACACCGCGGACATGCATCAACCTCAACGGCCAAGTCAAACATCCATGGCTTGAAGCTCATGCTTTGTATTTGTTAGGACCAACTCGGCGTGAAACCATCACAAGAGATTGCTAGCGAACACAACTAATGCGTTTGAGACAAGCATTGAAGGAAAAACGGCCACAAAACGAGGAGAGACACGACAAAGTGATTTCGCAGCATGAAAATGCTTGGCCTAATGTTACACAACCGGTTAAAACGTACTTAGAAACGCTGAAATGGGAAGTCCTACCCCACTCGTTGTATTTTCCAGACATCGCCCCTTTTGTCTACCACCTGTTCCGATCGATGACCCATGGCCTAGTTGACAGCACGAGGAGGCCAAAAATTGGGATCGCCTCAAAAGACGAGGAATTTTTTCGACGCGGAATCCATATGCTACCAGAAAGATGGGAAAATGTTTTGGCTAGCGATGGACAATACTTTAAAGAATAAGTATGTAACCATTTTTCAGTAATAAAGCCTGAAATTTGAAAAAACTGCGGTTTTCCATTTGTACTCCTGATAGTATTAAATTATTTCATAATTTTTCAAATTTTCATTAATAACACAACTTCTTCGTAAAAATCAGGAAGTAGATATTTCTTTTTAGCTGTGTTCTTTTGGGCAACAGAGTTATGAAAGCTGAAAAGAATGGTTAGAATCTATGGAGTACATAGCTAATTCTTCTTCTTCTCTTTTCCTCTTTTTAAGCAAACCCGAGATAAGTAAAGATCGTTATTAGCTTTAAATTTATCTTAATGTCAGTTTTGACCACATTAATTTATATTTTAATTGCTATGATGAGCAAAATCAACTTTTCAACACAAAAACTTTCAGTAAGTGCCATCTATTTTTCCGTAGAAGACTTAAATAATCTAGTAAGCTTTTTAACTCGGTTAAATAACCGAGTTCATTTAACCTAGTTAATGTATGACAACTCTATACTCTGCTGCCAAAAGAACGCAGCTTTTGTTAGAACTACACTAACTGCATTAACAAATTTTAGCTAACTGATAGCTAGGCAAGTAACGGTTTAAAATATTCCAGGAAAATTTGAGGCACAGTCGCCAACAATTCTAACTATACATATTGAAAATAAAAGCAATATATCGTGGGTTAGGGCAAATTGCGACTAATGTGCCTTTCCTGTTGTTAAATTTAATCACATTATGGAAAATTTTCATATTTTAGCCAAACATTTAATACTGTTTTTTCATATATGTATATATAGTGCTAAATAAAAGTTATTTATGAGATAGAAGCAAAATTGACGAAATATAGTTTAAGGTTTCTTTACACTCCGCCATCGATATGCTGTTTGATATGTCAATGGAGCCGCTCTTGATGAAAATTCGCTGCCTGTTATCGGTTAGTATAAGGTTTTTGTACGTATCGTTTTTCCACAGCTGTGGTGTTTTCGAAAAGAGCGGTAGTGCTAAGGTATTTTTGACAAAAAGCCAAGGCATGGATCATGGCAAATGATCAGTACATCAAGCGAAGTAAATTTACGTAAGTGCCATGAAATTTTAGATAATATCTTTACAATCATTAGTGGTGGGCACTTGCGACTGTTATTCATTCTCTGAACGGGAAAGCAACCAGTTCAGTTACGTGGTTGTATCGTTTCTACGTTGTTATCTACGTTACTTAAGGCTTGCTGACGTGAGGCTGAAGTTTTCATAGTGTTGCCATCTTCTTCATAGTCGTCCACCGCACCTCTGAAACTGATCCTGTGATCTGGTCCTAGAGTTATATCTGGTACAGATTCGAAGCAGGATTCCAAGATGATTGGAACTGTATTCTTGCATATACCGTTCAGATTTACCTTTAAAATGACTGTCGGTTTACAAGGAGTATTTAGCGATGTCAATGTTATCTCCTGACATCCTAACCTTGTGCGAAATTATTTCTGCCACAAAGGAGAGGTTCTGCCTAATCCGCAACATTGAGCTCGAATCGTATTGGTTAACAACACTGTCTATTTTTTCTATTGTATTTTGATATTTCTCATCAAACTAAGTAGTGTATTTTGCATTTTCCTTATATCCGATATCAGTTTTCGAAGCTTACTTGTTATAATATAAGTTACGTTACGGTTAAAAATTTGCTACCTCGTAAAGATAACGTGCCATGTATTTTGTCACATACTATTATTACTGTGAATGAAGAGCGAAAACTTTAAATAATTTTAGAGGAAACATTTTTCAATTTTAATAAACAGAAATAATTTGATACAGTTATTATCTACATAATCTTTACTAAACTTCACAATTATCTCTTTTATATCGGTGACCAGTGCGGCCAAGTCTTAATAATTTCATAGAGAGCAGCACCAGGACTGGCAGTCGGAATCAACTGACGATGGCCATACAACTTATAATCTGTTTTTAGCATATTTTGAACAATACCTTGTTCAAGTAACAGCTGAGCGGTGCGTAATTGTTGGCTTGATGGAACTTTCTTTTCAAAATTGCCAATAAATGCAATGCAAATGGAATCCTGATTGTGACCTTTCGTGTGAGCTCCTTGCTGTTTCCATCCGCGGCCTTCGTACACTAATCCATCACCGCCTATTAAGAAATTGTAGCCTACATCACCGAAGCCACGGGTATCTATATGAAAATCTTGAATATTTCGCACCTTAGCCACACATGCTTCCTATAAATATTGAATAGCAATAGGTAAAATAATTTTTGATAGTCACGAATATTGCTTATTACTGTATCTAGACATTCGCTTGAAGCTGTATGAGCTATTATAGCTCTGGAAACGGGTAGTTTCAAACGATTGGGAGTAATCGTAGCCGGCCGTGCATGCCATTGTTTTCTAGTTATTATCTGTTGTGCAGCAGCTGCAAAACCGAGTTGTAATGATTAATTACTTAAATATAAAATCGTACACACCTTCATATAGTTGGGCAATTACCAAAGCTACCACAAAGATTGTAATTTTGTTTTCCATTTTAATCTGAAAAAGAGTAAAAAAAATTTAAGAGGTCAATCTGGGAGAAAAGGAGCAAAATAAGTGATACTGTATTGTTTTTGTTATATATTATTTGGTATGTATATTTCACTTTATTGCTATATATTGTTGATTGTTTTTCCTAACTAGTATTTAAAAATTTAATATTTATATTTGCATATTTTGTAGATAGCGCTAAAGTCCCACCGATTTTTTAAAAGGTATCTCGGTGGCATAAAGGATTAAGGGGAAAACATTCTGTGTTTTAAGGAATACTTTTTTATAGACTTCGGCATTTCATTCTACACAGCTCCCACCGTATTCACAGATTTTCAACCACAATTGTTTTAAATTCCTTAAAAAGTAGGCGTCGAAGTTTACAATTTCCATGATTTCTCTCATGATTTCAATCACACGCCACTTCTTAATTAATCAGTTTTTCGTCTTCTTCCAGGTACGTTTGTGCCAAAAGTGATTCTAGTTAAGAATTTGTTTAATTTTTAAGTTTCAGATATTTCAACGAACTGCAATCCTTTACGTCGCTCCGTCGATGCGCCTTTTGAAAAATGGGTGGGACTTCAGTGCATTCTAAAGGGTATCCCAACAAGAGCGAAAGATTTAAATTTGGCGCCATTCTTGTTGCTGTCCGTTGACAGTCAAATCATTATGACAGTTCGATGAGAAATCGTCTGCCATTATTGCAAATGGATCGCTATTCGACACAATAACACATTCTTATTGTTAAACATTATTTCAATATGGTGAAAGTTTGACTGCCACGTCAAGGTCATTAAACAGAAAACATCACGGCTGTTCGCCTGAACATCCATTCGGCATCGTGCTCAAGAATGCAAGAGTTCAAGAAGCACTTTGCAGCATATTCTCACGAAAAATTTGCGTCTTCCTGCCTACAAAAACCAGCTGACTCAACAAAGGAGGCCTGCAGACCATGCACAGAGAAGAGAGTTCGTCAATTGGGTAATTGAAAAACAAAAAGTGAACGATGAGTTTTCCAACAAAAACATCTTCAGCGATGAGGCCCATTGTCATGTTGATGGCTTCGTAAGCAAGAAATACGGAGTGAAGAAAACCCATATGTGTTTCATGAAGCATCCCAAACTTGTCGCAGTTTGGTGCGGATTTTGGACTGGAGACATCACTGGACCATTTTTCTTCGGGAATGCACAAACAGTCAATGGTGAACGGTATCGGGCCATGATAACCCAGTTTTTTGTGCCTCAAATGGATGGTACGGATCTCGAAGACATATGGTTCCAACAGGATGGTGCCACTTGCCACACGTCTCGTGAAACGATGGTATTATTGCACCAGGCATTTCCTGGTCGTGTAGTCTCTTGTTTCGGCCACCAGAATTGGATGCCTAGATCGTGCGACTGAATGTCTATGGAATTCTTTCTCTGGAGTTTTTTGAAGTTAAAAGAGTATGTCAGCAAGCCCATGCTACCCAAGCCTTGGAGAAAGAATAAACGCTTCTTGGTCACCAGTTTAACGTTCATAGTTACATACAGTTCTTTGATCGTGTCATAACGAGAGATGAGAAATGGGTTCTCTGTGATAACCTAGTGAGAGAAAAATAATGCTTTTCCACTAGAGAACCACGAAGAAAGACTGAAAACCCTAATATTCATAGAAACAAAGTCCTTGTTTGTGTTTGATTGGAGAACTCGTTACTGCGGACGTTTATTGTGGTCAACTTGAACGATTGAAAGGGGCCATTATAGGAGAATATCCTGCTTTGATTAACAGGAAAAGTGACATCCTCTACCAAGGGCATGTGCTGCGAGGATTGCACAACAAAAAATTAGCGAACTAGGATGGGAAGTTCTACCACCATCTTACATATTCACTACACCTTGCTCCATCTGATTATCATCTAACAATTATTCATTCAAAACTCGAAATTCACTTGCAATTAATTTAGCTCGAAAGCTGCACGTTTACTATATGAGTCTTTTATTTTGAAAGTGGTATAAGTCCACTTTTACAAAGAGGGCAAAACTTAATTTTAAATGGCGTATTTTACAGTTACATTTAGATTTTTACTGAAATTGAGAAATGTGACTTAAACCTCTTTCAAAATAAACGGCTCATGAGTAGTACACTTGAAATAAAAAAAAAGCTGTATATAGTCGAAGCGACGATATTTCATTTTCAGCAGCAGTTAAGTAACTGCAGAGATCATCACAGATCGTGATTGTTAATATGAGGCATGTATACAGGCTTCGGGGCTCCATTTCATGAAACTATTACCATAATAATTATTAGAAATATTATCAATAGTTTGAAAATTATTAGTAAATCCGTGTTTTATATAAATAATTTTTCGCGCACTAATAACTTATTACTCCGGTAAAATAATCATAGGTGGGAAGATACTTCTATTACGTATGTCTATATCAAATAAATTTAATGTAAAGTTACGCACGTGTAAATTGATAAATTTTGAAAGAAAAATTATGCAAGAGATATTTACTTGAATTCACTAGATGATATTTCCTGTTGAAAGATTACAGGGGACTAAACCGTCTTTTGTCTGACTGCTCTTATAAATTTGATTGCAAGAATGATAAGCGGGAATGTACTCACGATCAAGTACTGATAAAGTGATAAATGGAATTGTATTTTAGATATTCTATTACATGGATTTTGTATGTATATTCTAGTCCAAAGTTCTATAAATATGCATTAGTAAAATTTTCCCCCACTTTTTGTGTGTTTTAATTGGCATTGATAAAAATTGAAAGAATACGTTTCAGCTCCAATTATACAGAAGGTATCCTAGATCTGTCCCCAGTGGAGAAACAAAACAAAATATTTTATATCTATCTTAACTGTTTGAGTGCGGCGTATAACAGTTTTGTTCGTGAAACGAGCGCTATCGCGCTCCTCCGCACTCAAACGGTTAAAGTGACCAAACTGGCATATAGTGATCGGTCTTTACGATGTTTTAGCGCCGGTTGGACACTAGGAACATAGAGATCGAAGAATGGAGTAACTAAATGCCGAAAAATCATAAGCATTTCCTCTACATTCACAAAAGTAGTTTCTCCATGTAGTTGTGCCAGTGGCGGCACTAGAAATTAATGCCTGGCGATGATTCCTTTACGTTTTATATACGCTTATACACGTTTTATCGTCCATCACTGAAGTTAAGGAGTAATGAGAAAATCTGGATTTGAGAGAATGTAAGCGAATAACACTGGGAAATTAAAATTGGAAAATTAAAATCAAATTCCGGGCGTTATTTCCATTGCGTTTTCATAAATTGTTTTATTTTTGAGTAGATTTTCTCACAACACAGCACCGGCACACTTCATGTTAAATAAGTTTTCCTTAACACAACTTTTTACCAATAGTTCAGCACTATCACTTTAATTAAACTCTTTTTAACACATTCCCTGCATTATTTAACTAACTATTTCTTGTCTTGTCTTGTCTTTTTATTGAGAGGAGGGCACAGCAAAAGTCCCGTTACACAAAAAGCAGTTATTGACGCCACCTGACCCGCCTTAGAATTAACTATTT
>QYTT01081955.1:0-10252 GCA_006980735.1 Dasypogon diadema
TACATATGATCACAGTATATACTATTTAACGCAATAAATTACTAACAACCTTATTCTGCTGTGACATATAACGACATACTCGAAGAAAGGATTTCCGTGATTATACATTCATGCATTCAAAGCTACTCTTTCTCCAGGAGAAGGTACTGCATATTGCCATTATTAGCATAATGGTCAGTCCTGCAGAGAATGAGATACATTCCGCCAGAGCGCTGGGTTCTGAATTCCATTCATTAGAAGTGGTACAGTCTCGTCGTTCGAAATAATAGCACCAACGACCACATACATTTATATCCCATTTAGACGACGATATTTCTTAAATTTGTGCTTTAGAAAATGGACCGCTCTTAATCCGTACAGGGCTAGGGGCTAGGACTCTGGTGGTCATTATAAAATCTGCATTTTTGTGTTGCCAAGCTGTGCTCTAATTCCCACCAAAAAATGAGACATTATCGACGTTATTCAGAAGAAAATGTTCAATTATATTTCACTCAGTTGTTTTGTATTACAGTAATGTAAATGTTACACAGATAGGGCAGGCAATTCACTTTTGGAAACACCCAGCCTTTTCGGACTAGGTTTGTGGGGCTATATTCCTGTCTTTCAAAGACAGAACAACTTTGCGCAGAGCACAATTTCACAATTATAAAGCATACAGTCTGAAAACCTAGCTTCCCAAAAATAGAGACTGTAGTTTACAATGATCACATTTCGAATGACTCAGTCCTGCAGTCAATCCCTATTTGCATTCAGTTCTTTATGTGCCCGATGTCGAGTAATGGTAAAGAAATTTCACTCTACCAGGTATATGACCAGATCAATTGAAGAAGCTGAAAGCCTCCAGAGTTTCTCTCTCTCGTCTCTCTCAGCGCAGCTGATCGCGCTTCTTATAAGAGGATGCGTAATCCAGTCACATCTAAAGTTAAAGCAGTCAAATGAGAATACTTTGCGAAAACGTTTGATATTAGGCTAAAGCCGGGGAACTTCTGCCTTAACTTAAAGAAGCAGGCTGGACCGTAGTTGTAGAGCAAGGCTAGAATGCGAACTGGATCTTGATCATCTTAATATGCTTTTAGCCGATTTCACGTTGCCTTATTGTTTGCATCCATATCGATGGCTGCGGCACATATGTACCCGGGTCTCTTTTTACGCTATGCGATTTACTCTTAAGAGATCAGTTTTACGCATTTACTTGCTTTACGAGATCATGTTATGTTAGAAGGGACGGACGTTTACTTCGAAATATGTATATATATCATTTTACCGCATCTTTATATTTTAAATGTGTTTTTATATTTTACCCTAGACTTTTCAAAGGCATTTAATAATCTGGATTACCAGAAACTGTTGGAAACAACAATTGAAGATATGATCATTTTTCTGCAGCGTCTAGCATTTATTCTGATGTACCACAGGATTCCGTTTTCGGGCCATAGCTTTTTAGTACATATATTCGATATTGTCGAAAACTTCTCTATTCATATGTATTCTGATAATGTCCAGCTCTACATGATCAGACCAATTGGTTTGGTTGATGATTGTGCCTGTAGAAGTGTAGACTAAACGACGATTTGCGCCGAAATTATCAGTGGCCGGTAAACAAATTTAGCTTAACTACGGTTACGTCAAACCACATGATCATCAGTAAGCCTCGTATTAATTTTTCTGATTACCGTTCTACCATATTGAATAATAAGATTCTAATTTGCGTAGAAAAGCCAAAAACCTTGGGGTATTGCTTAACAATAACATGGCATGCTTTAAAAGCTGTATCAGATTTGTATTCCGCTTCTGTCGTCTTATCATTCGAAACAATTCTAGAAACCTTGTGTCGACATATCGCTATTCAAATCAGGAATTCGCCGACATACATTTGGTATTTAGACAAGTTGATCGCAACTCTGGATTGGCATGTCAACTGTACATGGAACACTTTACATGTAGACGACTTCATTCGGTAGAAACATTTGAAAACATCAATAGGCGGCTGCGGATTGATTCTTTTGCTCTACGTTGGTTCGGGACGGAGTGTACAATTGTGTAACCCTCACAACGTTTAACGTTGATACAGAATCATCGGTGACCATCTCTTGGATTCCGTCGAAATTCCTAATCTTAGTACGGCAGGATACTTGAACTTTTTCAAGAACATATTAGATAAACTGTTAGATGAGAGGATTCCGCATTACTTAAAAGTTTCAATTCCATGGGTTGTAAATATCAATTGCCCATAACTCGAAAGTAGCAAAATAGTCAAGTTTTAGAACAAATTACTGTTGTCTGCCTCCGCTTTCGATTATGATCAGCGAACTTTTAAATGATGTATGTATTGACATCTTCTTCTCCTAGTGCTCTTATTATTAGCATATTCCTTTTCCTATTTCCTGTTCTATATAAAGCTGTGTCTTAGGGTATTCCCTGAACTTTTATATCATCAAAAAAAATAAGAAGGAGTTAATGGATTTTACATAACAAAAGCAGAAAAAATGTGGAGGTCGCGGTCAAAAAAATTTTACTAATATATACTGAAATACCATGAAGCTTAGAAAACACAAAACACTGCATGACGATTTACTTCTTTTCAGATTGGCTGGGACTTCAAAGAATCAAAATCGATCCTTCTTTCGAAACAAATCGCTATTTTAGAGCACCTTTTCGCACAAAATTACTGATTTCGTACTAAAAACTATTTCCATAGATTTACCATTAATCATTCGTAAAAATGTATGGATTTGGAAAATTCCATAAGCTCTCAAGTATAATTACGGTGAATGCTATTTATTGTAGTTATCTATTACGAGTATGAATTGTATTCATAATAAGTTCACCGAACTTGTGGAATTATCTTGATCTACACGTGAACTTAAATACTTTTTCATAGGACTGATAAGAGAATGTGATAAACAACTATAAATAAATATCGCAAGGCATTATTGAACAAACAATTCATAATACTAGAATTATATACTGAAAAATATCCCTTCAAAATATTCTTAAACGATTAACTGAAGAAAAGGAATCTGGCCAATCAAGTTAAAAACTGCCTTCACTTACCTTGAAGCCCGGCTACATTCAACCAAAACCCCACAGGCCGATAAAGGTGTTCCCAATTATTATTGCATACCAGCACAATAAACTCACAGAATAATGCAAGAATAGTATGACTTGATTTCACAGCCACATACATAAAATTAATCTTGTTTTCCAAGGCAACAAATCTCATGAAGCAATGCACACCATCGTCGCTTTTGTCAGGGGTTTCTGATCTCAAGTCAATCAGTCTGTACTTGACTGTAACTCGTTACAATTTCTTTCCAAACAACCGATATGAAAAGTTATTGAAAATGTTTAAAGTGGAAAATTTAATAAGTGATGATCCCGAAATCTCGAACTGGCGCGGGGGCCAAATAAAAGTTACCTTTACCGAACCAATTAAAGTTAGTGAGGACATTATTTTCCAGCCCAGAGCTTGCGTTGGATTGGGTAGAATAGCTAAATCTCTGGAGCGTCTAAAAAACTTTCGTGTTCGATCTGATGATATATGGATTGTGACCTTTCCGAAATGTGGAACAACTTGGACTCAAGAAATGTGCTGGCTTATTCTCAACGATTTTGACTATGAGACAGCAGGAAAACTTAGCACCGTTGAACGATCGCCATTTTGGGAGTAAGTGGTCTATATGCAGATTACTCTGTGCAGTCAATAAAAAAATTAAAACTTCACGATTAATTATTACAGGTTTAGTTTAATGGTTTCGAGTTTTCCTTACGACACTGTGGAGTTTGTGGACAATTTAAAAAGTCCTCGATTAATAAAATCACATCTGCCCCTACCCCAACTACCCAGTGAATTATGGGTGAAAAAACCGAAAGTAATAGATTAAGTTATTTCTGTAAAAACTTGACTAATAAAATAAAGTTTCCAGATAATTTACGTTGCCAGAGATCCTAGAGATGCTTCAATATCATTTTATCACCATTGGAAAGGGATGGGAGGATTTCAAGGAAACAAAGAGGACTTTTTGAAGGCCTATGTCAAAGATTTAATAGCACCAGGACCGTTCTGGGATCATGTTCTAGAATTCTGGAGACTAAAAGATGAACCAAATGTTCTATTTCTAACATACGAAGAAATGAAAAGAGATTTACCGGGAGTAATCAAAAGGGTTGCACATTTCATGAATAAGCCAATAACAGAAGAACAAACACGACAACTTTCAAATCACCTCTCATTTGAAAATATGAAAAGTAATTAGACAAGATAAAATTAGGAATGATAGCTTAATTTTCTAATTTATTTATAGAAAACCCAATGTGTAATCATGAACTGGAGCAGACTTCCTTACAAAAATTACTGCCAGGTGTCACCGTAGATTTCCGGTAAGATCGACTGAATAATCTGAACGTTATTTTCATACACATTTTTCTATTTTGTAGATTTATGAGGAGAGGGATTGTCGGCAGTTACAAAGATGAATTTCCTGAAGAATATAAAAAAATGTTTAATGAGTGGATTCTGAAGAACCTGCAAGGAACAGGTTGTAGTCTTTATACTACAGACGCCTAAAATTCAAAAAATTAATTCACTTCTTGTTTCGTGTTCATTCTCTGTGATAAGTAAACAAAATAATAATAATAAAGAATAATAATAAATTCCGGTATATGATTAACCTTAACAAAATTCAGCGTTACACAGGGAGTTATAATCGACGTGTTCAGAATGCTCTGTTCGGAAGAAGCCAGAAGCGTTTTTATCAGGAATTGTGGAACAACAACACTAACTCCGGAGCTAATGATCGAATGGATTTTTGGCTCAATAAGTTTCAGATCCAAGCAATCCATAAGAGTGATTAAGAATAACAGTCCGGTCATAACCTAGAAGATTCTCACATCGGAGCTATGGATGAAGTAGAGGCCCACTTTAGGTATCTGGGGGTCTCACGGGGCAGTACTATTCGTAGTGCTGCTCTGTCGAAAGGGCTTCTTTCGAAGTTCAGGGGACACCTCACTGATTTATTGAAGACACAGGTGTCAGCGAGGAACAAAGTATGTTCGATAAATACTTATGCGATGCCATCCTGCAGTACGTATCCGGAATCGTGTGGTTTAGCGACATGGACAGTGAGTCGCCTAATCGGACTGTCAGAACCATCATGACGAGATTCCGAATGCGATATCCAAAATCTGTACTGGAGAGAGTGACTCGGTATCAATATGTTAGGAGTACAGGTATTGTGAATATTGTCAAGGACAAATCCAGCACCTGCGCATGTACTTTTTCATTGAAAACAAGGATTTTCCTCAGATTTTAATGAACCGACCATATAAAGGTATATAAAACGTGTAAAATCCGATTAAAAGTAAAACAAGACCGCATAAACAAAGACCTTGGCATACACGAACATCATCACAGGCTGAACTTAACCCTCGAAGGGTTCTATCCAGCCAAACCACTTCACACCAGACCAGTAAAAATTGCAAATTAAAATCATTTTCTGGCAATAAAAACAATATTTAACAATATTTATTGGAAAGACGTGCCCAATTTACACTAAAATGAACACCAAGCATTTTACAAAAAACACAAGATTCATTCTTTGTCTGTATTCCCCATCAGTAGGATAGACAGAATGATGGATCTTGCTCAAAAATTCCGAGTATATTTTCTGTGACTAAATGCACACTTCCAAAATAATAGACGGGATCTCAACAGTTAACCATATCAAAGGCTCTGTGTCCCAGAGGGATACGGATATATATCTAAAAAGTTGTTCTTTCTTGAGTAAATGCGTGTCCCAGGATATTTGGAAAAATCCATGCAATCAAAGTTTCAATGGCATTCAACAAAATTTTGCCTGGGAGATGGTTGGATCTTTATCCTTTTGTTCATAGGTTTGGAAACTAATTTATCGGTAATAATTTATGTTCCAACGTTGGCTAGAAAGCTCAAAAAGTTTGCCTGACAGCAGTATTTTACTTTACTTTTATTTTCAACAAAATAAATTCATTGTTGGGATTTAGATGCTGATAAAATCAAATCCGCAACGAATACGTACCGTAGTATTCTTATATTTGCCTCTTTCTAATTCAATAGTGCTGTACAGAATAAATACTACTATAATCATAAGGATTTAAATCTGACGAAAAGAAAGTTTTGCATTATTTTTGAGTTTCTTACCTTGGGATCATTCTCCTGAGGAAGTTGACAAATGCAGGTTCTAACAACCAAAGGTGAATGCCTACTGTATTTACTTTACTTAATATTTCCCTAAATTTTTACGTAGATTCTTCTGAATTTTTGAGTTATATTTTTCTCTTTAATAACACTCACAATTTGCATTAATGGTCATTATTGAATTTATTATGATAATTTAGATCGCACCAGTAATAGGTTTAGATACTATAATAACTACTCACCTGAGTTGTAAATGAGCGGACTGAAAAGTAAGATTGACTCAAATTGTAAGCAGACTCAGAATGTTGCCATCGCTTGAGTTTGCTCAGAGGTGAATTTTAGGTTTGAGTCCGTTCAAGTTTTAAGTCCACTCAAGGTGTATAGTATGAGCGGACTCAAAACAGAGCAGATGCAAATTTTAATCAGACTCAAATGTTGATCAGAATCAAGTTTGAGCGAATTCAAAACTGGAATCCGCTTTTAATTTGAGTGCGATCATTGAGTTGATTCAAAATTTAAGTCAACAAAAAGACCATTGATAAACAACGGTGGAATTCGAACCAAAGTACTCATGAACTAACACACACATGTTAAATAGCCCTTCTTCGTGTTATAGGGCTTGTGGTTATAGTTACAGGTTCTGACAAACTATACTTTTTGACAACGACCTACAATCCGATGAAAAACATTTTATAAAAGGAACATCCTTTTTGTCTCAGTTTTTTGCCTTGAAGCCTAATTTCTTCTACTTTGAAGGGACTACTTTTCTAACTAGCAATCAACTGACAACTGTACAAATTAATAATAGAAAAATAATGAAATTGTACAACAGGACGCTACTCAAAGGTTTTCTTATCTCACTACATTTAATATGAGTTATGAATAAATAGCAACATTTTCTTTTAAAAAAACGCATACAAATATTATACCTTCCAGAAATATTATGAAAACCAACGGACGGAATCAAAGTCTTAATTCAAGTTTTTACATCATTTCGTCATAGAGAACAGAAGGCAATAATTAAAGAAGTAGCCAGCCATTCGTTTAACTCTTTTTGCTGCGTTTCAACATGATAACATCACTGACAACAAAAAAAAACTGGTTTTTAGCCGGCTAGAAATTTTACAACGTTCCAATTAAATGATGCTATTCTATGTGAGCGGAGGTCTTGAATACTAAATAGCACTATGTGTCCACAGCTTTATTACTGGACAAGAAGAAATGAAGTAAAGAAACTGGACGGGATTATTACGGCCGCCAGCTAAAGAGACGATTAAAATTCGAAAGCGAAAGTGAATTACATAAGATTTTCTTGTCTTTCGACTACTGCACACGGGATGAAATGTAGTTATATGCCCGTCGAGGATCAAAGAATCAAATTTAATTTAATGAAATTTCGCAAGATATATTTGAAATTTTATTTATATATATTTAAAGTGCTTTTTCTTACATCATTTACTTTAATTCGCTTCCCCTTCTCTAAGAATTTATAGTACACTTTCAATTAGCCGGACAATTTAGATACAAATGTTTAAGTTGGATGCACATGAGTATGTTATATGCCGTGCGATATTTAATTGCCTGTTTCAGAGTCCACTACTCCCCAATTCCCATGTGCTCACAAGTGAAAAAGTACTATATGATGTCGTGCTGCTGGTCGCATGAATCAAGAAATGCGGTCAAAATTGCACTTCATTGCATTGCGTGTTGTTTGTGGCCAACCTTGAAGAAATTTCATTATGAATTACAAATGATGTTATGGGAGTGACCTTATCGTTATATTACCAGAAGTTATCTGTAAAAGAAGGTTCTTTAGTTGTGAATGATTACACTTATTTTAAACCCACCAAAAACATCATAAGAAATAATAAGGAAAATTCATAATCAGCTGACTGAAGACAGAAGACATTTTTATAACATTCGAGCCTTTGCGCAAAGTCGAAAGCGAGTGACCTTATCAAGTCAGCAAACAGGATCACAGGTGATGAATAGTGAGAAACCCTGTACAATTGGTCGCTTATCTGGGCAGTTTTAAATAACTAATAAGAGCTCTCAAATCAGACATCCCCCAAGCAAAGATGGTACAGCATACACTGATGGTTGCATGTCTAGGGGGAGCCTTCTCGCTAGTATACGAACTTTGGATACTAGGTAACCTCCGGTTTCAATTTAACCTTCTTGTGCGAAAGCTAATCTCTCCCACAAGTAACCGTTGTTTCTCAACTTCGAGAATGCCACAACCCCACCAATCATGCTAACAACAGAACAACATGGCAATTGGCTCTTAACATTGTGGACAAACTGCAAATGGAGATAGATCTTCTAGATCCTGCCATTGCAGAGCGCAGTGATTAGGAATAGACAGACGAGCTGCGGTCAGCATGCTTGTCAGAATTAGTGGACCCAAAAGAGATGTGTCTGCCACTAACAAACTAGGTGGAATGGGAGAAAACCCTAAATGTTATTTCTCAACCCTTCGACACATATTGGGATACCCGGGTAACCAATGACTCAAAACAAAAGACTATATCTCTTTGTGGACTTGGATCTCTAGGGGGCCAAACTTGCTAGGTCATGGAACGCCTTAGAGCCCAACAATAAGAGCAAAAGCAATGAGGCATCCGCATCAAAAGTGCCAAAAACCACCGAGCCCGACTAGTCAACAACATCCGGGAGAGTAACTGCCAAACCATCTGGCAACAAAAAAAAAAGCATTCTTCAAGCAAGAAAAGAGACGAAAGGAAGGGCAGTCAGGTAAAAAATGAGCGACAAACAAGTTTGTTAGCCTGGACGTCCGATCGGATGATGTCATCACCAGCGAATGGAGATTGCATCAGTTGCATCACAATAAAATTCCATGAATTTAGAAGGACGTTAATTAAGAAGCGGCTTGATATAGCTTTTATGCAAGAATCTTGAGTTCTTAAAGGTCAATTTAACGGTCTAGAAGTCAGAGGTAAGTTGATTTGTAATATTGAATGAGCTGTTCCCCGAGTAGAATTATTTCTTAGGTTCAAAATTAACTACCTGCCTATGTCAGAACTAATAATTCGGGACTTAGCCGCAGATCTGGTTGAGGTGCCAACACCAGGGGGTAGGTAAGAGGCTGTCTTTACCTCGGCCCACTTTCCTGGAGTCATGGAAGAAGTTACTTGTACTTTCGGACTAATAAAGTATTGCAGAAAAACAAGCACTGCATAAGTTGATGTGATGCAAATGTCTATCCCACGCTGTGGGAAAGCAGCGATATCAACAAACGAGGTGAGAAGAGACTAGAGTCCCTAAACTCACTGACTGCTGTTTCTATCGTGAGCTAGATAGCTGCCTAGTAAAACGCAGAGAGGTAAAAAGATCTATATCTTGGCGGAACAGAGAGCTGGAACAGCTAGAATTAAAAGGCCTTATAATCAATTTAGAACAGAAGGGATTAATGTTTAAAAAAAGGGTTGAATATAAACAAGCCCTAGGTGAATACAACAAAGAAATAAGGTGGCCCAAAAGAAGAATTTGTAGAACACACTGTGAAGAGGCGAGGATCTACCGACTATGACAAGACTTCATAAGGTGCTCTTCAAAGACCACTCCAATGTAATTGGATTATTAAGGAAATTTTTATCTTCAAAGTGAACCTTGTCAGCGTTTTTCGACTAGTGTTAATACAGCCGAATTGCACGCCGAAATTAAACGAGATTCATCAACGACGTTGGACGGGGGTAGGGCATCAGTTGAAAGCACTACCTGGCGAAATTACTGCAGTCCTGTTGTCGAAAAATTGAGGCAATGCATGACAAATTGGATCTGTGGAAGCATGGCCTATTCACTAGACGTGGGTCAATACTCTTGCACCGCAATGTCGCATAACGCACAATAGTTTGTACTAAATCTCTCCCAATTAGGGTACAAAATTCTTTTTCACGCTTTTCAGGAGTCAGGTAATAAGAACTTCTCCGGCCGCAGTTCGACTTTTGAGCAGTTCTTAAGCTCCAAAAATCTGGAATTTTTTAAAGACGAAAACAACAGATGAAATGAAATATGGAAACACCTGATAAATAATATTTCTTTACAATAATAAAGTTA
>QYTT01081955.1:10272-32157 GCA_006980735.1 Dasypogon diadema
AACAACAGAACAACATGGCAATTGGCTCTTAACATTGTGGACAAACTGCAAATGGAGATAGATCTTCTAGATCCTGCCATTGCAGAGCGCAGTGATTAGGAATAGACAGACGAGCTGCGGTCAGCATGCTTGTCAGAATTAGTGGACCCAAAAGAGATGCGCCTGCCACTAACAAACTAGATGGAATGGGAGAAAACCCTAAATGTTATTTCTCAACCCTTCGACACATATTTGGATACCTGGGTATCCAAGGACATTTCTACAGCTAATTTTTGAAGTTACTTGAGGGGGCACCCAAAACAAAAGCTTTTTGACTATTTCTCTTTGTGGAATTGGATTTCTAGGTGGCAGAGAGGAAGCCAAACTTGCTGGGTCATCGGGCGCCTTAGAGTTAGAGCCCAACAATAAGAGCAAAAGCGATGAGGCATCCGCATAAAAGGTGCCAAAAACCACCGAGCCCATCTGGCAACAAAAAAAGCATTCTTCAAAGAGCAGGCAAGAAAAGAGAGGAAGGAACTGGCAGCCAGGTAAAAATGACCGACAAACAAGTTTGTTAGCCTGGACGTTCGATTGGATGATGTCATCGTCAGCGAATGGAGATTGCATCAGTTGCATCACAATAAAATTCCATGAATTTAGAAGGACGTTAATTAAGAAGCGGCTTGATATGGCTTTTATGCAAGAATCTTGAGTTCTTAAAGGTCAATTTAACGGTCTAGAAGTCAGAGGTAAGTTGATTTATAATATTGAATGAGCTGTTCCCCGAGTAGAATTATTTCTTAGGTTCAAAATTAACTACCTGCCTATTTCAGAACTAATAATTCGGGACTTAGCCGCAGCTCTGGTTGAGGTGCCAACATCAGGGGGTAGGTAAGAGGCTGTCTTTACCTCGACCCACTTACCTGGAGTCATGGAAGAAATTACTTGTACTTTCGGACTAATAAAGTATTGCAGAAAAACAAGCACTGCATAAGTTAAAAAAAGGGTTGAATATAAACAAGCCCTAGGCGAATACAACAAAGAAATAAGGTGGCCCAAAAGAAGAATTTGTAGAACACACTGTGAAGAGGCGAGAATCTAACGACTATGACAAGACTTCATAAGGTGCTCTTCAAAGACCACTCCAATGTAATCGGATGGGTTTATTAAGGAAATTTTTACCTTCAAAGTGAACCTTGTCAGCGTTTTTCGACTAGTGTTAATACCACCGAATTGCACGCCGAAATTAAACGAGATTCATCAACGACGTTGGACGGTGGGTAGGGCATCAGCTGAAAGCACCACTTCAGCCTAGGAACCTGGCGAAATTACTGCAGTCCTATTGTCGAAAAATTGAGGCAATGCATGACAAATTGGATCTGTGGAAGCATGGCCTATTCAATAGACGTGGATCAATACTCTTGCACAAAAACGTCAGACCGCAATGTCGCACAACGCACAATAGTTTGTACTAAATCTCTCCCAATTAGGGTACAAAATTCTTTTTCACCTTTTTCAGGAGTCAGGTAATAAGAACTTCTCCGGCCGCAGTTCGACTTTCGAGCAGTTCTTAAGCTCCAAAAATCTGGAATTTTTTAAAAACGACAACAACAGATGAAATGAAATATGGAAACACTTGATAAATAATATTTCTTTACAATAATAAAGTTAGAGTTTGATAAGCTTCTTCTAACCTTTTATAACACGTTTTGTTGAATGTTGGTACACATTTCTCAATAATGGTTAACTTTATTCCCAGTGTGAAATTCCCAAGGACACACCTGCACCGAACACATTTTTCATGTTTTACTGAAAGAAAAACGATCCCACAGCATGAATCTTTCAGTCTTTTTAATGGATTTATTCAATAAAGTGCATATCTTTCGCATCACGTATTCCAAATCCTTTTTCACTTTCTCGAAAGTCAAGCGAAACACATTGAAATGCTTCCTCAATTCTCAGAATTCTAGAAGTTATATTCCAGAATGTTACAATGGAGTATAATTTTTTTTTGAAAGTATAAAAATTTCTCATGGACTTTTTCCATATCCCACACCACACTGTTGGGTGTGATGACACCCAACACGTAGCTATGTATCAAGTATTTTATATAATATATATCTAGGTGAATTGTGGCAGGCACCGAGAATTTGTATGCTTCAGCTTCATGTAAAAAAGAAAATGCTTTGCGATATTTGCAGTTCTGATTTTACCAGTGTTTCTTAAGAGCTGCCTTGAATTATAGAAAGATAATCTCTCATTTCGACACTTTCAAATTTAAATAAAGTCGTAAATCTTAAAGTAGAATTTCTTTTTTTTCTGTGCAACCAAAGCTCAGGAGTATGCCCTATGATGAAATGAACAGTCTTGGCGGAAAGGAAAGTGGGCATGAGGAAAAGGAGCATAGCCTTCTAAATTAATACAACTTCATTTTATATAAAGAAATCTGGTGCTTTCTTGAGGAAGGAAACAACGCCTTTAATTGGTTCCATCAGGAAAACTTTTTCTTCCAAATTATTATTTCTTAGTTTTACAATTTTTATATTGAATGCAACTTTTTCCAAATTAAATTAAACCTTGTTCGAATCGTGTGCAATTTTAATTGGATTAAATACACCCTTGTCCGAATAAAAAGCAACTTGTTTGGGTAAATTTATTCTGTAAAATAGATGACCTCCTTTTTCGATGAAAATCTCTGTCCTGTGAGCTATACTTTAAATGTTGGAAACACAAAACAAATCGTGGTTCCGAAAAATGAAAAGTGGATTGGGAATGCAAATCTTTTTCTTGGACCTCATCCCAAAAATATTGTCTTATCTCAGTTCAGTTTTCAGCTCTTTTCTGATGCCACGAAACGGTCTACAAAACACATGGTCTGTAATTAATTCCTACTTCTAGGCTAAGATTTAAACAAAAAAAAAAAACCTACGCCGGTGGTCGAGTGGGCTGAGGCGCACGTCCAAAATTTCCCAATCTCCCCTTCCCTAAATTTCCTTCCGCCTAAGCTTTGCTGTGAGCATCATAGGGTTGTCCCCTGAGCTTAGGCAACACCTTAAAAAAAAGATTCTTTAAATTTGGGCACAATTACTTTCTTATTGACCCCTCTATAGGAATGTGTCCTGAAATTTAAAATGTTAACCTAGAAGCATCACTGTCCTTAAGCCTTTTAGATAGAAAATAGTTTCGTCACATGTCGATTGATTGACTTTAAAGTTGCACAACCCAAAGTAAAATAAAATAAAGTAGTTATCATAATTTTTCAGAAGTTCCTATCTTATTTTTTATATGGTAATTATCTGTTTTACGGCAAAATTAAAATGCAAAACAATTGTGAAGATTTATTAGATTTGGGACCGATTTATGGAAAAGAATCGTTGAGAAAATTCCGGTTAAATACTTTTAATATAAGAACAAAAGCATTCTTTATAAGCGACAGAAGTAGCAAAAACTAACAAAACTGTTGAATTTATTAACACGAAGAAAAGTATATTGCAAGAAAACAAAATCATTGAACATGATTTCCACAGAAAAACTCCCTGTTGAATTTGTGCGAATTTTTTCACTTCCTTATGACACAAAAACAGCTTCTGATTAATCACAAGCACTGTGACGAGACCATTGATAAGGGTCATGTGTAAACAGAAAACTGAATTTATTGATGAAACATTTCATAAATAAGCTCTTATCAATATTGAAGTTATGGAAAATTATCGGTAAAGTGGCTGAATCAATATTGATCAGTCATTTCGCTTCCATCGTATATCATACGTAAATGCAGAGCTTTTTCCTGTTGTTTACACAAGGTGTGATAACTTACCTGTAGGCTGGGGCCAGTTAAGTAACATCGAAATTGGATCAAGGCTTTGAATTCTTTGAACTGTGAATAGTTTGTCATGAAATGGTACTAACGAAGGTAATTAATTCAACATTAACATACACTGCATGTAACAAAGCATATTTAGCAACGGCTTAGACTTCCTGCTTCGGTTGTTTTAAAACTTTCTTAACTTTTAGCGGCACTAATTATGGTATTGCCGTTAAAAGTAGTAACTATGAATGTGTTATTGATACAAAGGTGGAGAGTATTCAAGCTGCACGCAAGCTACTGCAGAACAAACTAAGCATTTCGTGGAAACAGTGCTCATAAAAATAATGACAATCAAGCGAAAAGACGTAATATGGGTTACGTCGGTGTTCTAAAGTAACAATACTTGATCGTTTGGTTTTTATCTTTTGAGCAGAGCTCCATGTGACATCCTAGAAATGGTAGTAAAGCTGGGAGACTCCACTCGTAAAATGAGATTCTAAGCACGAATTGAAGAGCTCTTCCTAAAAATCGACTTCTTTTCATTCCAAATAATTTTGATTACACAAACCCCGAAAAATTTGCTTGACAAAGTTTTTGTTTTGAACGAAATCAAAACAAATTAAAAGCGGTTAGGAGAAAATGTAAAATTCATTTTGTTCCCGGGACAAATTTGTTTTTTGTTCTTTCCTTTTCGTTTCCAGCTGAATAAGAATCAGAAGAACAGAGAGCTTGAGAAAAAGGGGTCTTCCTAGTCCTGGAGGTGAGAAATGACTGTTTTCATACTCTTAACTTTGAAAACTTTCGTTTTCTGAATATCACCTTTTCTAGTCCTTTTTAGTGCTGAAAATGACCTTCTTCGTCCTAGAAATTAGAAATGGCTGTAGTTTCGAATTTTGATTTGGGGAAACTTTGATTTTATGAATAGCAACTTTTTCGTCCTTTTTATAGGTGAAAAATGTCTTTTTTTCGAATTCCTGGCGTTGTGTTTCCGTCAACCAGGTAATATAGCTGAGCGTTTATGGATGATCATACAAAACATTGTTTTATAACCGAGCGTTATATTTATCTGGGTATAATTTTTCTACACAAAAGGAACAAAACACCTAAAGGATTTTGGATATTTTGCTCTTAAACAATATTTATTCTGGGGAGCGAAAGAAATTGTTTCTTTAGCAACAAAAAAAGTTTTGATTAAAATTTTTTGTTCCGGAGCGAAATAAAACCAAAAACCATAATCAAAATTTAACTCCTTGTTCTAAATCAATGTGAAAATGCAAATAAGTACCTAATGATTTCTATTAGATACTAGCAAAACCTCCGAAACTACAAGCCAGTAACTGGCCTTGAGCACTGTTTTTTATGAAGACTTCAAGATAGTAGTAGATGGGCTAACGAAGCATACAGGCCCAATTTCGCCTATCTTAAAGCATTCGTAAAAAAGAGTTCAATTTTCTTGCTCTTCTTCTTGTTCATGACTTGTAGTTTAGAGTCTTCCTTTCATTCTTTTATGTATTTAAAGAGACACAGGCCTACGCTACATAGGATAATCGGGTTTTCACCTTAAACAGACCACTGTTAAGTAAGTTGAAAGAAAACGAATACCAAGTTGCAGTAAAACCTGTTGTAATGAACAGCCCGAAAGAATTTGTCTCAACAAAGCAACAAAAATGCGTTAGAGATATTTAAGTAGAGAGCCTTGATTTGATGGTTTGGTTATGCGTTTAGAACCACAAAATGTCCAAGATTGTCTTGGATGGAAATCCCGAAGATAACTGGAAACATGGAAAACTCCATCTGAAATAGTTATAAAAGTAGGCGTACCGTTAACTGCCGATGGTGTGCTAGCCCTGGCACTAAGCATATGCAATGAGGAAATAATATAAGACGAATAGAAAGGACCCATCATAGTAGCAATTATCAGGGAATATCAATGATATGTGCTGCTTACAAAATATTTTCCACATCATCGGCGGAAGTAGTGTAATGCCGATATGCTGTGTACCAATCGATTCCTTGAAGTGTCCTGATTAACATTTGTTCGGAGACCCTATCCGCCTAAAATCACTCCCTCCTTCTCAAAATGTTGTCTAAAGATTTCATGTCTTTTGATGCGGTAAAATCGTTATAACTCCTCACAAGGATATCACAGGATAACGACCAAGAATTCCAAGAATTCCAAGAAAGGGGACACTTGTGGCTTTCCAATGGTACCTTATTAGTCCCGATCGATTGTGTCCTTGAAAAGTTATTTAAGATCAAATTTGAAAAATGTGAATGTTGTGGTAAATTTTGACCAAAAATTCACATTTACCACACATTCACATTTTTCAACTTTCATCTTGAATAACATTTCAATACACAATAGCTTATTAGAGGCATTATAAAAACTTTAACCCACAGAGAAGCTTTTAAATACCCGCCGTCACTGGAACGAAGCTCAACGGGCAAGCACATTGTAATCAGTGAGATTCCTGTAATAAATTGTAAGGATATAAAGCCTGCTTGGTGTACACACAGCTAGGATACAGATGTGTTTTTTATCAATCTTGCATTATTTTTCTGTTAAAGGAACTATGAAGTAAGGCAAAAACATCAGCGCTTACATTTCTAAGCAACAACAGTATCAGCGTCCAACGGTGTTAATACAACGCACATACGATGCTCTGGTTTTGCTTGGTTTATCATAAACCCAATTTCTTATATGAATCAATGGAATTTAGTTTGAAACCACTTACAAATTGCAAAAATACCAAATGCTGTCCGCTGCGTTTCGATCCAGTGACGGCGGGGGATTCAAAAGCTTGCTTGCTAGACCTCATAGCAAAGTGTCGTCATTTTATAACACTGACTGTTCTCATCTGTATTATTGTTTGCGATATTACTTAACATTGTCATCTATGGTTTGCGACTTTGCAGGGTTAAGCACCAAATTTTTGACAGACAGCCTGATATCCTACTGGGATATAAGTGGACCCATTATTCATCCGTACACCTACTTAACGCCAGCTAAATGAACAGTGACTATAAATCGGATATTGAATTTATACGCTATTAAGAAAAAAAAACTATGTGTGCCTTTTATTCAATTAAGCAGTGAAATCCAAGTATAGTACGAAATGTATAAAACTTTCACTGCACTTTCTACAGTACTTCCATTCGAAATTGAGTGTATCTCTTAAAACTGCTCCTATATTTTCTCAACTCATAAAAAGGTAATCAATTGCCGAGTTATAAACTTTAATGGAACAGCCTCCATAAAGTCTGAGTAATTAAATGCACTGTGCAACCCTGACATGCATGCAAGCAGCAGAGCCGCGGAGCAAATTTAGCTAATTTTGCACTCCCCGTTGGCATGTACACTCACTTTCATTAAAAACTACGTATATAACCTAATCCCTTAATGACACGCTCCTGCCTATCATTGGAACAACGTCGCCATGTTCAGACGTAAAAAAATCCTTATCTGGACGAATTTAAACTTTACCAGGTTTTTCAGGTGATGAAATTTAAGTAACGATTTTTCTTTTCACTGAAACCCTTCCGGTGAGTAAGCTTTCCTGGAAAATTCTATGCTCGTCCAAACATACTTGGTATACTGTTCTCTAGTTCGTGCATCGTGCGATATGACGACTATCGAATACCATGCCAACTTGCCCTACGAAATTCTCACGTCTGAATTCTAAATGCTGCTGGCTCTAATGACATTCTCTGAATTTGTGCAAAACGAACTTCTTAAGTTTGCACTGTTTTATGACTGCTATGATTTTGTCTCTTATCTCGAGACACCAACGGAGGCAGGCAGGGAATCAATTTGATAGCGACGAAAGTCATTTGAATTTATTTCACTGTTTTTTTTCGTTCTGCTCGTAAAAGCTCTTTGTTCGCGTATCGTAGTTATGTCTGCAAACCAGACCAAACTGATAAAACGCACGTTTCACTTCAAGACCCCTGCGGTGAACGGAACGATGTCTGTGTTTTAATTAATCACACGCGATAGGTGTTCTAATTTCGATTATTCAGGTTCTAATTACCTCACCCCTGCTCCTTGTATCACTCTTCGTTTACGCTTTCAACCAAACGGTTTACTGGGAAATTTATGAGATTTTCCATGGAGAATATACGTGACGTGGTCATATGAAACAAATGGGCATGTTTTTTTTTCCTGAAAATTCGTGTTAATTGCTTTGTACGTTGTTGAGTAAGTAGTGAAGAGTTCATATTAAATTATATTGTTGGAATGGCAAGTGGATGCTGTGAGGGTGCTTGCAGAAATTTTACAAATTGTCGTGAACAATCCTTCACCGATTTTGTTACATTAAAAAGGAATTCATTACATCCAGGTATTAGATTTTGGGTTCTGTAAAGAGATTGTGGGTCTCAAATATCACCTTACTATTGATTTCCATCGACACATGGAAACACATTGCACGAATCAAAAATTCAAGTAGGTATGACCCTTAACGTTACGTCAGTGCTCCTGAGTGTCGATATGTGATAAATCGAATCGTCAACAATGAACTTTAAAGCTTTCCTTTGAACTTTTTAAATAAAGTATGGAAATTCCGGTATGGATCTTAAGACTATAGATGGACGCTACATCAGATGATGTGTTTGTGCCTGTTGCACAGATATCGATCTTGAAATTGATTGGAAATTGATTGAGCAAAACAGAAAACTATTAATGAATTTTATGTGCGCTCGAGACGATTTTTTCTTCAAATGTGCATACAGGGAAGACAAAAGGTCGGACAACCCTGATTTACAAGATGATGGTCTAAACCAGTGTTAAATGCCAGGCTGAGTTATCCCCCCTTTAACGAGAATGTTTCCATCTATAATATTAGATTTCAGTTAAAACATATCAAAGAGATTAGACATATTTTTGCAAAACTAGACTGTTCTTGCATTACTAGACTTCTCGAAGGCCTTTTATAAGGACGATCATTACCTCCTGATCGACAAACTACTTAATGTATTTGGGGAGGAGGAGACGAGGGTTTCAATGAGTTGTTTGCAATGGCTACAGGTTCAGATTTTCACCTATTTCCAGTGGTGTACCTCAGGGATCAATCCTTGGGCCTGAAATCATTAAACATTGTAAATATCAAATGTGTGCTGACAACGTCCAAACTATGGCCTCAGTTGACAGTTGGGTTGGGAAAAAAACAAGTTAGTGCTGAATGCTTCGAAGGCCACAGTTATTGACATTAATCCCACACTGTAAAGGATTTCCTTTCCTGTGTGTTCTGTATCATTCAGTGAATCAGTGGAATCAGTCAAATTTGGGAACGATACCAACTCTCTTTACATTCTTCAAAAGTGTTCTCGAGGCTGACGGGTTAAGTTTGTCCTAAAAATAGCTTATCTTTGCCTATGCAATCGTCGACATTATTCTTTTTTTAGTTACTTTATAATTCTTGATCACGATATCATCTCCAGCACAATTTTTAGGCGAAAGAAAATTAGGAGAAGGGAGATTGGGAAATTTTAACCTGACAAATGTTGCAAGTGAGCCACAATTTTTGGCATGAAATTATTACTGTGCAACGTCCCAGTGGCTTCACAGGTACAATTCTTGTCAGTAGAATTGCCACAACCACTGGCGGGATTCGAACCCACGACAACGGGGGAGAAAATTTGTATAGGTGCACCTCAACCCGCTCGACTACCGGCAAATAAAATAAAATAAATCCTTATCGGCATAAGTGAAAAAATAGATATCACTTTTCGCGCCATACACTCGGGGTCGCTCGAAATTTGAGCGGACTCAAAATTGGAGTAAATTGTATCCTGGAGAGGGTTTGAATGGGTTTTTAACTAACTCAAGTCTGACTATTCCTAATTCTAAATAGTTTTTAGTTTCTAACGATTTGACTGCCTATCCATTGCCAGTATAAGTTTTTCCTCACGTTGGGTCATATTTCTGTCCTATTTATTGATTGAAAATGAATTTGAATTGATGATGCCCCTGTTTCAGACGGGAAGTTCTATACTCACACAATCCAAGCTAAAAAGAACTGCGCATTTAGCCGGAGCCACCAAATCCCATCTGACGAAGATAAATTGAAATTGTGTTCTGAAAGATGTACTTATCCACGTCTGTGGTCCAGGCTTCGGATGTAGAATTTGTTCGTTACATTTGTCCCAGAAAGAAGTAAAATTCCCGGAAATGCGAGGTCAAATTCGGCAGCGAATCTGATGGGAGTGGGCGTTGTTTACTGCTTAAAATTGCATGACCAACACAGAAATAATGTGCGATTCCTACCCTTATAAATATTTAATTTAAATTGACGAGCTATCTGAAATTCGCCCAGACAGCTACGCTTCATTCTGGGGAACATTTCCCAGAAATGTTTAGACATTTGATCCCGTACTTATCACACCCCCCGTCTAAAGTAATATTCCCAAAAACAAAAACAAAAAACCAGGATGAGAGGGTGGCACAACAGACAATTACACGGATCTCCACTCAAGTTTACAAAATGCGAGAAAATAAACGAAATTAACTCCGGTCTCGGTTTCAAGTTGGCTACAGATGCGATATCGATTCACCACCAGTCATCTGTAGATACTTCCTCTGTGGGGCTGGGTCACCTTTTCGGGTAACTCTGACTACTAATAGGGCTTTGTCGTTCCTCCCGTACAGAGTTTTACCAATGGAGAATCTGTAGTAAGCCGTCTACGAATTTGGCAAAGTCCTCCTCCCTAGCCCTACTCTGTGAATGATCTCCACACACGGAAATTTCTCGCAAAATCCCTAATCCTATTTTATCACCCTTTGTTCGAGATGGCATTCAGTTTGCCAGCTAATTTGTAAACAAAATCAAAACAAAACAGGAGAGTGTGCAGTCTGCCCCCGGTGTGCAAGGGAACGTCAGCAAAACATGCAGAAAAAAATCCCAAACTGGATCCACGAAGAGTTGAGTGAGGTGACAGATGGGAATTTACATTTTTCCTCGATTCGCTGAAAAATACACGGGCCAGGAGTCATCAACATCTTTGTTCTGGCGAGATACGGCAGCCGCAGACCACCTTTGATTATCGCCAGGTCTTCAGAGGCAGGTAAAAGAAACTGATGAAGCAGTGAAATGTACCCACTTACCACATATTTTCAGCAAATCCTCAATGTTCCGAAACCTAGGCGTATCCTCTTTTATTCCTTGATTAATTCAGTAAAACACGTTTATTTCTCATCCACTTTTATGCAAAACTCCACATAAAATGCACAGAAAACTTTTTCTTTGCACAAGTTCCACCTTTTTCTCAAAAAAAAAAACTTTCGATGTTTGACTAAAACACGCCAATTTTCATGTTTCTAACAAAAACCTCGTACAATTTCGCAAATATTTTCACAACACACAAACCGGCGTACTATTCACGATTAATTTATAAAATTTCTTCTGAATATTTCACTAAAAATTGCAAAAATCCGACACGAAACAACAGAATTACCAACTTACACCGTCCACAGACGTCAGCCATATTTGAGACTCAACATTTCTCTAATAAAATTTTCGAACATTCAACTCTCTTTTAACAGAATTCTCTTTGTTCGTTATATCGAAACGATTTTCTCTTCCTTTTCGAATGTGTACGCCAAGTTATACTAAACTATGTACTAAAACTGCAAATTGTAAGGTTTAGTTTGGTTGGAATTGCAGTTGTACGGTTTAGTTTGGAGGCATTGAAGTTGTAATGTTTAGGTTGATTTGCCACTTGAAATGCTTTTCCGGGAATTTCGAAAGTCATTTGGAACTGGCGGGTTCTTTTGAATTGTTTTACTTTTAATTCATTTGTTAACAGTTTTTCAATATAATTTATGCTGCAGAAAGTCTTAGAGAATATCGATTGAATTAATTATTCATATAAACTAGCTTGTAGCTGTGTTGAAAAAGCGTTTTCCTCTTTTAGAAAAATAAATCAGGCAAGTTAAGTTTTTTTTCTGCAGGGACCACGCAGCTCGTTTTATATATCTGGTCAAAACTTCCACCTTTTACATATTTTGAGAAAAGCCAATTCCTATGTGGGTCGTCTAGCTATTATTTCCAGTAAAATATAATGAAAAAGTTCCTTCGAAAAAGGTTGGAGTAATTTTTAGCAATTTATACAAATCTTTAAATTTTTGATACAGTTTCTTCTTGGTTCGTCAAAGTACGCCCTCACAGGCCCTCATTTCGTACAGTGGTAAAGATTTTTAGCCAGCTCAGCACAGCTTTCTATAAAAGGTCAGTTGAAAGAATCAGATAAAAGCCGTGATCCCCATGGATTCTCTGCTCAGCTAGACACCTTAAAATCCACGTTTTAGGCATCCGATCAATTCAGATTTATTTCGATTTCCTGGCTATTGGGAAAGCAGGCTGCGAGGAGTCCTTATATAAGTTTGCTTCTTCCAGAGATTCATTTCGCTCACAGTTTGTTTTATCCATGGCCAAAACGAAGTCACCAAATTACAGTTGATGGCTTCCTTTTGGCATGTATACACCATTAAACCCGGCCGGCACCTAGAGCCAAGGAAACAGTTTTACACCTCAATTCTTTTTCTCTAAAATCTTCTTGGCCACTATGTCTATGATAATCTCGAATTGAACGGTAGAGAGCTACTCTCGTGACGCCAAAGACTGCGAAGGCTATTGTATACTGAACTAAAAATCATACCAAGATTCTTAACTGTGTTTAAATAGTTAATATTCAAATTGTTAGGATTTAGGTGTGCTACTGCAAGAACTGTCAGATTTTTGATCAAACAGTCTTCGTTGGGTTCAAAACCAGTTTATTATTTAGTGCCTAGTTATTAATTAAGTTCAAATCATAGTTAAATCTAACTACACATTCATGCATGTTATTTCTAGGCGCTCGTAGAAAAAATTGGACGTCATCCGCATTAAGCAAAACAGTGCAGTACTTAGGAGTCTTAGCTGAGTCATTTATGTACAATGCAAACAACAATGGGCCCAATATAGATCCTTGAGGTACACCTGAAGAAACCAGTTTCATACTGGAATAAACATGGTTTGTTTGGCTAACTTAGAACATAATATGAAGTGATCAACCGAGTCGAAAGCCTTCGTAAAATCCAACAAGCATAAGATTTATGGGTCATGAGCATCAACACATTCAGTCAAAAACATAAGCGCCGGTACGATACTCTGTATTGGCCTAAATCCAGACTGTTAGGTTGTTCATATAATAGCCGCTCAAGAACTTTAGATAACACTGGTAATATACTAATAGGTCTAAGATCTTAAGGACCACTCACCTGATCTTTCTTCTTAATAGGGAGTACTTTTGCAATTTTCCAAATAGTGGGAAAAGTAGAAGTCATAATTGCTGTATTGAAAATGTACAGCAAAGGCCTAGCAATCAGAGCCAGAATTATCTTGAGGAAGCGAAGATCAATATTATCAAAACCAACCGCATTTGACTTGAGAGACCTGAAAGCTGAGATCAATTCCTTTATTGAGATGTTACTGAAAAAAAATTATTGGGTGGCATTATTGGGAGATGGCAGGTGAAGTATTAGTAGAACTTTTAGTGAAGAAATCATTTAACTCTTCTGGATCAAAATTGACTTGATTATTAACTTTTCGTTGCACCGATGTCCTTTAAATCTTTCCATATTTGTCTCGAGGATACGGATGGGTCAAGTTGAGTTAGTTTTAGCAAAACGAATTGCAGTTGGAGCAGTAGTATTTTCTAAGAGATTCTGAGACTCCGGACATTTATCTGGGTATTTGCCTAATATAAGGTCATCATTCACATCAAAGGTTCCACGGTACATTGGTAATAAATCACATTTATTTCTCTGTTAAAGAAAAAAAAAATTTAAAAATTGTCAACCACGCATAAAGTGCTCCGATACAGAAATATCTGCTAATTCTAGGCATAAATACTAAACAAGTTTACCACATTTAGAAGGTACGATGTACGACAACAGTCCAGAACACTCAATGGTAACAGGTAAATTGTTGCGCATCAATCGAGATCAAAATTTTCCGTTACTCCCCTAGTAAATTTCGTTCCGATAGATGTTAAAAAATTTCTCCACAATCTCAGGTAAATTCGGAGCACGACAGAGATATTTGTGTCCATACTTTGAAGTGGCTTCAAATCGATGGAACTCTACAGGACCCCAGGATTTACCGCGTTTATCCAAAGCCGCTCTATAAAGTTTATAACCTAAGTGGAATGGAACAACAAGATCATCCTCCGCGTGCAATATTAATACTGGTTGCCGGAATTCGCTTATATGCTGATCTGATTCAAACCTAAGGTGATTGTTATACATTGGAGTCGCTATCGTGTAATCAAACCATGGCAGATGTCTGAAAAGCTAAAACGAAAGTGAGCGTTATAACACGAGAATTATTTTTTATACTTTTCCTCTTACCTTTGCAAACGGATGCTTTCGTACTTCGTCTTTAATATTTGTAAACGGACTTTCTAATACAACAGCTCTAGGTCCAGGTATGTTCTGTTTATTAAGTAGTGATAGAAGATGCGTTGAAACACCCGTGCCAAGTGAATGACCCCACAGGAAGACCGGATTATTTGATATATTGCGAATATAATTATAGACAGAAAGTGCGTCTCTAACTACGCCCTCCTCAGTCGGTGAGACTTTATCTGAGTCTCCATAGCCTCGATAGTCTAATGTTATCACATGATAGCCTAGTTTTCGAAGTACTTTGTACAATTCTATGCGATGTCCAGAACCTCGTGACGCAGTATTCCCATGAAGATAGAGAACAATAGTGCCCGATTGTCGGAGCATTCGTTCATAGAAGAGCTGTTCATTATCTTTGCTTACTGATGGAAATTCCGATTTGAGAATTGGTTCCATTTTATCCAAATGCGGATCGCTGATCTCTGTTGCATTTGAAATTTCCGTTTTCTCCTCCTACAGGGAAGATAAATATGAAATAAAAAAAAATGAATAATATTTTCGCTGTATGTACTTTACAGACTGGCAAAGAATTCTAAAATAATCAAATGTCTGTTAAATTTTTTTTTTATATAGAGAAGCGTACGTAGAAACTATGGTACTTCTTGTTGTTTCATTTGATTTTTCACTGAACCCACTATAGGTAAATCCTCTTGTCTAGATTATCTTCTGAAGAACCATTTGAGTGCTGAGTATAACAGTTTTGTTGGTGAAGCGATCAGAAATGTATGCTGGCGTTAGATCTCATACCGGTAATCGAACCGTTCGTGTTAATATGGGTAAATCTTCAATCAATGCAGCTTTTTCGGGGATTGACACATAGAATCTATGTAAGAAGGGTTGGGGTCATTACATTAAAGATCATATCGGTCAATAGGATCTTCCGTCCTAGATTCAGGGACCCCCGATGCATGCCCATACCTTACCTCTTTATTCCACTGGTTCTAAAATTGAAATCTGCAGAAAGCCATAACAGTCTAGCGCTCTAAAAGGGCTTCCAAGGCCTATAGCAAATTTATGAAATTTCTTCCTCTTTTAAGCGTACAAAGAAGGTCCCACCGGGTCTAGAGACTTTAAATTTTGATGCAGTTTTCCTTTGGTTAGGTTCTGGTCTGATCGGGAATATGCTCGGGCGGCAATCTAGAGGAAAAACTGAGTTCAATGTTGCTCCGGGTATACTCAGTGGAAAAAGGGTTAGTCATCATAATAGCGACTTTAGACTTTTCATTGTTTATTTCAATTCAATCCATGTCCTAGGCCTCTTCTGATTCTCTCTCTCCTTTAGGTTTCAATAGGGCAGCCTGACAATACGACCGGGCACCAGGATGCAAAGACAAAGACTTTATAGCAATTTTGAATTTCCGTACAGAGCTGCCAGTCCTCTTTTGGACTTAGTTAAAGAGTTTTTGAGAGACCTTAAGGCTGGCCTTATTACCAAAAACGTTTCCGATCGTGTGTAGAATATCTCAAAAGTCCAAACAGAGGTAGATAACACTGTTTGTATTGCTTTTTTCTTTTCTTTTATGACTTGTAGGCTATACTCCAATTGATGCTCATCCCTACTATTAATGTCCAAGTGTCTCTAGACAATATAATGAGAATTGGAATTGCATCCTACTACTAGTGTTGTTGAAAATTTAATAATAAAAGCCTATCCTAACCAAAACAATATGAAAAAATTCACTGGATTGAAATATCCAATGAATATAGTCAAAAATGGGCTTTATAAAATATTTAATAAAAAAATGCTTACCTCATTAAGATCCAATTCTTTGGAAAACCGTTTCACAATTTGAATAGGTAAAATATGCCAAACACCAATATTCAAAGTAGTTTCATCGGGTTCCTTCACTTGCACGTAAAAATTTCGAGTTCCATATAGGCCGACAGTGTTTGGTTTTGTGTAATCCAAATTCCTGGGATACGCAACTGGTTAAAATGAAAAAAAAAACACACACAAAATTACAATCTTTTCAATATTATTGCATAATTATGTGCTTACTGAACGTCAGGAAAAGTATTCCACGCTGCAGAGTCACAGAGTGTTTGAACATAATTGGAATAATTACAAATATTATCGCTGACAACAACAGGCATATTTTTAAGGTGGCAACTGTTATTCTGTAAAAGTAATTTCGTTGGAGTATTTTGTCTTTTGGTCCTCTTTACAACATTTACAATTGGCAAACGCACACCCATCGATTGTATTGATTAAGCATTTTGCGTACTTCAAGCAAGGGACAAAACTGTTCACAATTATAGTGAAAAAAATAAAGGATTGTGCAAGTTACGAATATACAAAATTTTTCTCTAATAATGTCTTTCATTTGCGCTGCAGAATTGCAAAAACATCATAGGTCCATGTAAAAACAAATAATTAGGAACAGTTTTGTTTTGACTGGGAAGTATTATGAAGATTATCATTTTTATCATTTTCTAAGTTAATTATATCATAAGAGATTTTATAAAGTTTACTGCAATCAAATCAAGTTTAACCTAAGAAGTGGAATGGTTAATCGACCTTTAGTTTGTATAATAGCAGGAAAAAATTTGTATTCGAATTCTTTTTGTAACCTGTAACCTACAGGAAGAGAGGACGAAATACTTATTATGGATGAGCCAAGCTGGTCTGAGGCACACAGTGAAGTTCATTAACCGCTCGCAAAAAAAAGAACAAAAGAATTTCTCATTATAAATCGGAGCTAAGGTTTTTAATCCGGTCACTGCTCTTTTAGGTATTTCCTTGAATAGATGGGCATAATTGAGGATAATACATGCCGATTCTGTTTGGAAAATGACGAAATTGTGGAACATATTTTCGCCAATGTTTCTAATTATCGCAAAAAAAAATCATGAACTACTTGGTGACAATTATATATTGACAAAACTATTCATCCTTTGAAAACTCCTTTGATTATCTAAATACAGATATGACCGTGTATTTGTGCGATACCGTTATCTGTTCTTAGTAAATGCAACTATGGTTGACTTAGCCACTTGGGTAGTAGAATTAATGCGGATATGTAAGAATCAGGCGCCGCAATCGTAAAAGAATTTCCTTGCGATGCAAAGAAAACCGAGCGAAAAAAATTAGTGAGGACGCCAAACACCATAAAAACTCTTCGTGATCATTATAGACGAAATTGTGAGCTTTCTGTACGAAAACTATATTCGAATCTTAAACCGAACAGGAATTCTGTGCGAAAAATTTTGTGTGAAACCTTGAAGTGGGCAGTTTCTTTGGAGAGTATTCCAGCTGAAAAAAGACATCAGAATCTTTCATCAATAATGGTGTGGGGCGCGTATGTAAAAAGGGCACCTTACCACTTGTCTTATACTAGGCAATGAAAATGCGGATCAACTGGCTAAAGAAGGTGCCAAACCAAAAAGCCACATCAAATCCAGACTCAGAATCTGGGAGGACAGAACCAAATTATTATATTGGGAAAACCTCCTAGGTCTGAGACAGACGAAAAAGTTTATAACTTATGCACAGCAGAGGACCAAGAAACTCCTCACTCGAAACAAATTGGGTATAAGGATACTAACGAACCTTTTCTCTGGCCATTGCACACTAAGATACCACCTCAAAAAAATGGGCTTGGCAACAGAGGAAACCTATCGCTTCTGCTTAGAAGAAGAATAGACCGCAGAACATATTCTCTGCGAATGTGAAGCTATTGGCCGCATAAGATTTAGGCATCTCGGAATGGCTTTACCTTCCCCAAAAGATGTTGCAATCGTGGCTCCCAAGAAGACTTGTATGCTGGTATTGTCGCAGTAATTAGAGGCCTCTCATCTCAGGCCCCACCATAATACCACTTGTCTTCACAGATAAAGCCGTAAAAATTAATGCCAAATACTATTTGAAAAAGTTATTACAAAAGAATTTATTTTCGGCGGCCCAAAATCTTTAGAGTGATGCATATATTACTGTTTTCAAGTGGACGGAGCACCAATAAAGATACTAAATAAAAGAGAACTCAGAATAGGGCCTTGAGGAACTCCACACATGGGTGGGAGGAGCTCCGACAATCTATCCTCCGATTTAATTTTTGAAGAATTTGCATTTAGCTCTCCTAATAGTTACCCGATTACGAGTCGATATGTATACAATTATGATACCACTACTTTTAACTCCCTGGTTAATACTGGTAGTAGAACTCTATTTCCGTAATAAGGGATTATCTCCTCTAGAATCTAAATCTATCAATTTAATTATATAAGGTCTGCTCAACGAGCTGTTCCAGAGGACTTTAGAACGAACAAATTTTGAGAACATGTTCAACGAAACAATTTTTGCTTTAAAGTGGATTGAATTGTGTTCTTACGTTCGCGTCAGAATTCTCACAATTTTCTGCATCTCCTTTTAAGGAGGAGTAAGCCAAGTCAGCTCGTCAGTTAAGCATAAAATGTTCGAAATTTTCCAATTTGGGTGTTCAATAAAACGACTGCCTTTTTTTGCTGGCCTGACATTTAATCTAAAAGCTATTCTAAACTGAACTGAACTGTGCTACACTGCTCTGCTCTTTTTCTCATTAAACGCCCCCATGATATGCAAAACTGATTTCTGTATGTTTTCTTAAATAAAAAAATGTCATTATAGTGAAATTGCTTTAAACTAAAGATTTTGTTTATCAAAGTAGCCACAATTTACCGCCTAATTTAGAGAAACCAATTTACCCGGATGTAGGAATTTTCCGCATATTTTAGCTCCATTATACACTCCTACACTTCTTTCTTTTATTGTTCTTGTTTAATTGTAATTTAAACTTTTATATTTTTAATGGAACTGATTCGTATGCCGCAACTAATATAATAAAGTAACTAAAACTTCACATTTAAGCACATGGAATAAAAGCAGTAAAACTATGTCGCCAAAAAAAACTCAAAACTTCTCTCTTAAAATGCTTAATCAAATCTTCGACGAAGTGATGTGCGTACAAAAAAGTAGTGTAAAAATTTTGCAATTTAAAAAAATGTTAGCTAGAAAATGAGAAATGCAAACATGTATCATTCAGTATTTAAAAAAAAAAAATAAATAAACAAACAAAGTCTCTAAACAAATGTCTTAAAGTTGTTCAGCTGGAAATTATTCAAGTACTTACAGACCATACAGCCAAAGCAATGTCAGTATTCCAGGGATTAAAGTGGCATGATATAAGTTATTCAAAAGTCTATGAACTTCATACATATCTGTCTCCAATATATGTTACGTGTCACGACTTTTGACAATCTAATATATTCCGATAACGAGACAAATTGATAACATCCGATTTTTCGCTTTTTGCAAAAGCGATTCAATACCTACTCGCCTCAGGTGAAGGCAAGAAATAAAGCGAACAATGCAATTGTTGACGCCTACAACAATCTCAATCTACTAAGCACTAAACGGTGAAATTATTTCTTTAAAAAAAAAAGGTGATGATAGCTTAGGTTAAGAGCACTAGTCCAAATTATTAAAATTGTTTTTCTATGATGAAATAAGCAAAACTTTTACACTTTCAGGTTATCAATTGTTTAAAATCTGTGAAGAGCAATTCACCTTAAAATAAATTTCCGTTTACGCGTTAGGAGCATTACTAGAATTTTTCGTAAGATCGACTTTTTTCTGCTCCTCATTCACATTTATTACTTTACTTAAATTTTCCAAAATACACGTTTAATCCGGCTAAATTCGATCTTAAATATCATTCATATCAATCAGCAGTTAAAGTTAGAACTAGACTGATTAGTCTCCTGGTAGTCATGTTATCATCACCAGAAAGCTCAATTAAATTCTTTCTACTCAGTTCTCATTTGCTTCCGCCCCACTGTAGCAAGCACAATTCGTACTAGTTGTGCTGTGATAATCATAGATGTTATGAATACAAATATGCTGTTTTTATTTTCTTAATTTTTGCAAAGTTCGATCTAATTCGCCTTTTCGTAAATTTTCGTGTATTCGGTCAACCTGAAAACAGAAGAGAAATTGAAATGATTAATGAAGAATTGAAAATATTTAAAATTCTACTCTACTGCTCTATTTTTAACTGGACAACATAAGTTACGTGGGGGTTTTTATACAATGTATGCATTCGTTCTAAATTAAAACCGGCAAAAAAGTTGCGCTGACGGTGGGTTTTTCTATTTTTTACACCTTTTCCACACTTGAGACTTATATAAATCTCAAGTTAGCGGTGTGGTGAGGAATACCATGTGGTCTTTATCTATTTACCTATGCTGAAATGTTAGAAACAGAAACACATATTAAATCAATCTTAAATCCTACGTAACGCACTATTAGTCATGAAATATAATAAAAGTGTAACTGACGCCAAGAATATTTTACTTTAATTAATACAATGTGATTAGAAAACAGTGACAAAAAAGCTTTCAAATGCAGTGTACATGATGCCCACTTATAATTATTTAGCTCTGCTCAGAATTTTAATAGAAGATGACTGTATCCAACGCAGATGTGAGAGCTTTTCAATGGAACGAGTAGAAAAATAGAAATCATATCATTTCAAATGTAAAAAGATATTGCAATTCTAATTGTAGAATGATATAAAAAAAGAGAAGAAACCCAGTCAGCGCCACCGCTCAAGTAGCACAAACTCAAAATTGGATAAAGTTGTCACATCCCTTTTAGAATCTTTGTGATTTTATCGTAAGAAAATCTTTTGAGACTGTATCACATCAGTAATTTACTACAAGCCTTTAAGTATTTAATTTTTAAGAAATATTTCCAAAAATTATAATTATACATACATAATTATTAGTCATTATTTTCCTTTTCTTTCAGGTGGGTCACAAGGTTCGGTTCTTGGTCCTTTATTGTATTCTCTATTAACGACTTTTTTTGTAGCAAAAATGGATAAAATGGACAGCGTATAGCTGTTACTAAGAAAACATTGCTGATTCCCCTCATTTCTTGAAGTCCAATCCAATTAATTACTCGTCAATAATGATTTGAATAAATACAGTATTTAAAAATGGATAAAATGAATAAAAGAGAAGAATAACATTATGTAAAATAAGTGTTTTCTTTAAAAATCCTCAAAAGCAGCGTATTTTTTGGGCTATCACCTTATTGGCCCCCCTTAATACGATTTCAGCCTGTTGATTTCTAAATAAGTATCGAGTTATTAAGGCCTATGATCACAATTAATGAAACCACTGCAACATTTACATCCTTTTAAAGAAAGCTCGTCTCGGCCATGAAGTAACCCATTTTGATATAATCCTGAATTTTTTCGGTTGATAAATTTTACTGCTGGAGGCACTAAATAGGGCGGATTTTGAATCACTGGCGCTGATAGAATTTCAGCCAAAAATTCATAAAACATGTTTCACTGCATATTTCCTTGTACCAACGATGCTTATTTTCACTTTAGTTATATTGAAACAAAATTTTAGACTAGCAAGAAAGGATAAAGTACCAAATAAAATAAATTGTTTCTAAAAACCAAATTTTAATATTGTAGAGAGACACAATTTATGCTGTTGTATTGGTATTTTCGCCCTGTGCAGTAAATATACCGTCAAAATTATATCGTAACGAATGAAATGAAACTGATAATTAAAGACAATTTACAATTATTTTTTTAACCATTAAAGTCGTCATAAAAAACGACACAAGTCCAATTAATTCTTGAACTAGAACTTTTTTACT
>QYTT01081956.1:0-12545 GCA_006980735.1 Dasypogon diadema
ATAAGGTAAACGTACAGCAACTTCAGTTAAAAGTGCATTGTATGCTTCGAAAATATCTGAATAATTCTTTGTAAAATTCTGTGGGAATATCGATGTTATATCTGGCTTCGGGCCATTATTGGTTGGTTTCAATAAATTATTCGAAGCTGGTCCACTAGAAGTTGTAATGACGGGTTGATTTCCAGACGAAGATGTACTTGGCGTGTCATCATTACTAGACAAATTCTTCCAATATGGCAAAAATGATTCCATTATTACGAGACAGTAAGGAATAGCACCGCTTTTCATTAGTACACTTGCTGCAGTTGATGCAACGAAAGAAGCATTATCTCTGAACTGATGGGGTGGAGATGTAGTTCCAGCGGTCTTTGAAGATTTTGTTTTTCCCATTAAAACGCCAATCAAGCACAGAACAACTAGTTGAACTTCAGTTTTCGGATTACGTGTTGTCAGCTAGAGAATTTAAAATAACAGTAATATGATGTTAAAATTTGGTATTTATTACGAACCTTTGATGCTTGCGACGGTGGATTTATTTCTAAAATTTCTACACACGCATTTAATAATTGATTCAAAATCTGTTGATCAGTTTCTTGATTGCCATCTAAATCACTAGTCAGCATCAAAACTACCTGCATTAAGGGAATTGCTTGATGCCCATTACATGACTCCAAGCATTTCAAATTGTCAACAATCTTGCTCAAAATAGAACATCTAGAAAAAATCAAAAGAATTATAAATGTTTAAAACTTTAAGAAGACATTTCAATCGAATTACCTCAAGTTGTGTAGCTTTGTAGCATTTTCATTATCTGTATTTTCCTCTGGATCTTCTGCATTCGCTGCTACTTCCTGAACAACTTCAGGCTGAATTTGAAGTTGTGCCTCACTTCTTGGAGGAGATGGATTCACCTGATCACCATATGTACTACTTCTTCCAGATGTGCCGCCAATGCTTTCTACTCCACTACCACCACTTTCAGAACCACCACTTCCAGCAGGCTCTGCAGGAGATGTTCTTAGTGTTGAACCATCTGTTGCGGCATTGGATCCTTCATCGTCGGACCCTCCAGCAGAAGCACTTGCATCACCACCAATACTTACAGCGCCTCCAAGGGCCTGTAAACTTTGCAAAGCTCGTCCTCGAATGCCTTGAAGATTAGCCAAACCTTGCGAAAGAGATTGCTGTTGAAGACTTAAAGCAATCGCTATATCCATAATGGCTTCGTCATCAGCATCCTGTTGTAGATCTAACAATTGTGGAAAGCCTCCAACACCTAACAGTGCTTCAAGGGATGCAAGCGCTTGAGGATTATTAACTCCAGCCTCAATTCCAATGGGTTCAATAGCGTCAACATCAGCCGCTACAAATTCATCATTAGCTGGAATAGCAGCAGCAGCAGCAGCATTCGATGCAGCTGATCCAGAGCTCGATGGACCGGCAGCCCCCGAAGTTGACGGAATTGGGACTGCAGGAGTTGTGGTTAAAGGTGTTGGTGTCGAGCAAGCAGGTGGACTTACTATCACTACTTTCCTCCGTTTTACTCTTGGGCTGATTAGCAAAATCATGGCTTCCTTTGCACTGTGACTTATGGTTTTAGATGGATCTAGAAGCAATTCTGTGAAATACTTCGTCATTGTTTCAACCTGGTTCGGGTCAGATAAGGCAAAAGCATAAATTATTTCGACAAGGCAATGTATAATTGCCTCAGGGTGCGAAAGTCCGCACTTAACTACTGAAGATGGCTCATCTATTCCAGGTGTTATTTTATATAATCTACGAGTTAGTTTCAGGAGCAGTGGTAGGATGATGAATTCATTTTCCAAACAAATTTTCGTTAATGTTTGTGGCCTTGCCACTGCTATTCCACGAGTAAGCAGAACTAATCGATAGAATGCCTCTGGATCTATATTCTTTACATCTTCGATCTGTTCCAACTTTTTCAATTCTGAATTAACTTCTTTCAGGATTTCTCTGTCTTTGTATGAATGGTAAGCATTTCGATTGCCATGTAATGTTGCTAATACACATTTCGTCTGCACCTGAACTGGATTTGGTGTTGGTAGTAAAAGCAAATCAGTGGCAACTTGAATGGACTTCTGTTTTAAATTAGTCTCTACGCTGGCCCCTCCAAGGAGACTAAGACCACTATCCAAAACTTCCAGCATTGAAGTAACCATTCTATCAAGTAAGGTTACCGTTTGAACGTTAATGTCACTGGATAAAATTCCACCAGGTCCTACATTGCTAATTTGCTGTGCTGATGGTCCATTTGCAGATGATGCAACAGCGCCTCCACCCGTGGATTCTTCTACCTCCTCTGGCCATCCAAAGGCATCTTTCGTTTTGCCATAAACTTCAATACCATCTAGAATACACACGTTTTCTGGATCTTGTGATCTTCCGAATACAACTGAAAGCTTTTTGTCAGACTGTAGACTTTCTTCGCGTGTTAGAGGTATATCAAACCATCGTGGACGACGAACTGGAGTTTGAACTGTCCGACCGAGAACTGTGACAGTTTGTGGTGCTCTCATAACATCTTGAGTACCGATGAGGACTCTTATACCAGTAATCACCATATTAGGATCGGCATTGTTAATTTCTAAAGTGAAGCCATTGGGCTTTGTAGACACAACAAACATCCCAGTAGACATTAGCCGTGTTTTCAACTTTTGAGTGTTGTAGATTTGGAGCAAATCATTCCCACCAAATTCCACATCATTCATCATACTGCAATGTTCGAAGAAATCAATTGGGAACGTTGGGTTGCTACCACTTCCAGTATTTTTTTGACTGGACGTATGAGACTTTCCTGAATTTTTCTTATTTTTCCGAGAAGATTTTGCGAACAATGATGAAGAATACATTTGATTTCCAATGGGCTGAATTTCAGACGATAACCAGAAGTTTGTGTTTTCAGTGTGAGCGGTGAAAATTCTTAAGCTGCCATCTTCGCACAACAGTATGAGTGTTGTTTTCTCTGTGCCTGAAACTGTGTGTCTTATAGCTACCATGTCCATAATTTTAGACTTTGAGCTCTGAGCCTTGATTTCTTGCATAACGACACCGTCAGGTTTAAGCATAAAAATAACGGGATTGTTGGATGTATGCATCATAGCACAAATTAATCCAGGATGTCCAGGAATTTCAGTCCATTGACATAAAGGTTGGGGAGGACCTTTAGATGAATTCTTAGAATTCGGCGGACCGGTCTGAAGTTGCATTACACATTTTACACCTTTATTCACATCAGTTAACGGTGCCATAAAACTTCGACCTAAAGAATAACTGAAGAAGAGCATCTGTAATGCATGCGAATAATAAATCGACACGCCGCCACCACCAATTTGCCCACTGACGTCTTTTATATGCGGATGATTCAACTCTAAGGTGTTTGTTACATAAAAGTCGCCGTGCTTTGCCAGACTCTCATCATCCAGCGGTTGGTAATATATATAACCGGAGGACGCAATTAGAAACATGTAGTACGTACCTTCCTGGTACACAAACGTGCAGTCACGAATTTTTCCAACTGCCACCAGGAAATAGTATTGAGGACTGTAGGTGTCCTCGGCCAGTTCATAAATCTTTACAAAATCTGCTGTAACTAAAGCCAACTTAGTTTGTGACCCAGGCAACCAAATTGCCTTCTTAATGAAATTGCCAGTCTCAAGCTGAGGAGTCAAGACGATATGTTCATTTGCGGCTCCGTTGCAAGAGAAAGTAAGAATGTGACATTCCTTGAGACCACAAACAGCTAAGCAATCTTCATTCGATGGATTTGCAGTAAGAGATAAAACTGTGCATGGAATCGGAGCTGAAGAAAGTTGTGTTAACGTCAGCTTACGCTTGGCTGCATCAGCTTGTTTTAGTAGTGCAGACAATTGTAATATTGTTACTTTTCCTTTTTCGTGCGAAACTGCTAAGTGCTGACGTTTGCCGTGTGGTGATGACAAACAACACAGAGCTACCCTTCGAACAAGACCAGAAGACAAAAGCTGCTTAATAGTTTGTCCCTGTTCTCCAGAATAATTCATCCTAACATTTTCAAATGCTCCTTCTTGTGATCCAAGAGTAGGTACCATAATCTGGTCACTTATGGTAAAAGTCTTTTCTGGTTGATGAAGTCGATCTAAAGCATTTTGTGCTCGACGATGACAACCAACTGTTGAAAACAATGCACAATTCTCTCGGATCGATGGCATTAATAGTTCGAAGAATTCCAGAAGGCATCGAACAACTGCCTTCCATTGGTCTGGATTGTTTAGTTGATCTTTAGATGCTTCAATTATTTTAGCCATATGGAATGCTCGCTCAGCAGCATTTTCAACTTTATGAGAAGAGCTCGTGACGATCTGCGATGGTGGAGTTTGTGCCCGCCGTTTTGACGTAGCAATACCGGTATTGGCAATATGATCAATATCTCCGACGCTAGTTGATGGTACAACACCAGATGCGGAAGATTCCTGAGCGTTAGAAGTTGTATTCACTCGACGAGTTAGAGCCTAAGATAAAAGCATTATTAAAATATGTACTTGGTTTAAGAAATGCATTGGCAAGTACTACAAAATGAGAAATCTAAAACATTGAAAGCCCATTTATTATTATTATGGCACTATTAAACTCACCTGACATGAACCATCTTCCTTTGCACCGCAGTCGCAGAAAAAGTTTCCGTATTTCGCATAACTAACATCGTGATTTTTGTGACAAACCCGAGCACATACTGAGCAAACACCCACAGTGTTGACCATGTTACATGTATGACAATGATACCAGTGCTGATTCATGAATTCCTTTTGAGTCTGAGAGAAGGTGCAGAGTTTATTTCCCAAGCTATCTTCATCAGAATCTTCAACAGCACTGTCATCGTCTTCACCTCCAATTTCATCCATCAAATCTTCAAATTCTGGTTGCAAGTCTTCTTCCCATGGAGGAGTCAAAGAGCGACTACCTTTATATCCCAAACCTTGCAAAAGATCACTCATATATCGTAGCAAAGATGTGACATTCTCAAGAGCAATAGGCGCTTTTGTATTGTTGTTTTGCGCTTTAGATACAATCGGTTTGTCAAGTACATGATACTTTGATACGTCTAACCAATCAATAGCAGCTGAAAAGAGTAAAGAGTGACCTTTACCCTGTGCAGCATCAGCTAGAGTCACCATAACCTGTAGTAAATCAGTAAAGTCAAGTGCTTCTTGTTGTGGACTTAATAAGTTTTGCCCCAACTGGATAAGAGCTTGGAATAAAGCTGTGGGTACTGTTGAAGGGATCTTGCTCTCCTGCACAATGTATTTCGTAATATTTTGTAAGAGACGACCATTTTTCTCCAAACATTCTTCGTTTGGAGGAGATTCTGATCTGTTAGTTAAAAAGCTGTTTGCTTGCCAACCACTAATAGATTGTCCACCACCAGTACCAGAAGCTCCCCCACCGGCTGCCGCTGCTGCCGCCCCACCACTACATTCATCATCAATTTCCATAGCATCTGGATCCATTGCCATTTCTGAAGTCTGAGCAATCTGATCTGAGATACTTGGAATGGCTGAAACTGTGGCCATATTGGTCGGTGTTTGGGCGTTACTAGAACTTCCACTGGAGGCTTGCGCTTGATTTAAATTCCCTGGCCCCAGCAAAATATGGCTTAGCCAATTCTTTAGACGTCCTGTATCTACCTGTCCCAGTTCAGCAATGCATGACGAAATCTCTTCCATTGTAAATTTAGAGTCACTCTTTTCAGCAACTTGAAACAGTTTTTCGAAAAATTGCAACACTTTTGTCGCATAAGATTGTGACATTTGGGTGTTTGTAAAAGATAGTAGCATTTCAACTAGTGATCCACCTTTCAAGACGTAAAAGAATTCCCTCATCGCGCCCATTCCCATTGGGTTTTCTAGTCTTTGTTCCCAATATTTTAAAATTGTCGTAAGTATACTTTCGTCAAGATTAACGGTTCGATTTTGACGTGATTCTTCGGCGTATTCAATTAACACCCTGTAAGAATGATGCAGTATGTGATTAAATGCCAAAAATTGATAGCTCTCTGTAGTAATGTCCATATTAAGCATAGAATCTAGACATTTATTTGAAATTTCATAGAGATATTCGCAGCGAATGTCAAAAAGCATTGGAGTAAGGATCCCCTTTATTCGTTCAACAATCACCGGATCATTCTTGCAAACGGGCAACATGTAGTAAATTAAATAGATAGATGACTTAAGGGCGTGTTTCAGTGACAAAAGAATTGAATAGTTCGCGTGTTTAGAAATTTCTGCTACATGTGCATCTATAACAGTTAATGTGTGTATTTCAACTGGGAAAGTGCTTGTGCTGAAGCTCTCTTCGCCAGGTATGTTTAAATTTTTTCTCCATTCTGTTGTGATCGTTTCTTTGTCCTGTCCTGTGATCAGGTTTAAGAACTGTGTTGAAATGTCTGTACAATATGAACTTTTAGAACTGGCAATTGCAATTAAATTATCAAGAATTTGTAATGGTACTGGACCGGATAGTCCTTGCGACATGGTCTTGTAGGTGGAATCACGTAAGATTTCACAGGTGTCCAATAATTTCAACATTAAATCCTTAGATAAATCATCTTTAGAAATATCTGCAGAAACTGGTTTTACTTCTAAGCCAGTTGATGCACTAGCTCCCCCTGTTGCTGAAGCCCCTTGATCAGAGCTCGAACCTGTATTTGTTGTTATTTGAGTTGATGAACTAGAACCTCCTGTGGTGCTACTTGCAGGCGCTGGCTTTGGTGGACGAATTCCTTCTTTTTCAGCCCAACATAAAGCATGCATGTGTGATATTAAAGCGTCTAATAGAAAGATTTTGGAAATGCGAGGATTTTCTGTAAAAAATTGTAAGAATACATCTAGTTATAACAGATTTTTCAAAAAAGGAAGCTAATTATATATATTTTAGAGACTTTTCAGAGGATTAAGGCGAAATATTGCCAATACTTTCACAATTTACCTACTACTTGTACAATTCTAATTTACTCAAACATTGTTAAAAATATAGAGATAAACTACTGGAGCTTAAAGAAATTTGAATAAGGTGTTATTTCATTTAAAGAGTTCTTCTTCGTGCCGACAATACCAGGAAAATCGTTAATGTACTTTAATAACAGCAATGGACTTTAGGACATCCTTGCCAGAGCTCGGTTCAAAATCTGTAGATAGCCCTTTTCCATATCAAATTTTTCTATTTTTACAAAACTGAAGATTTATTAGATCTGTGAGAAAATATTGTCCAAGGCCAAGAATCCTTCATGAAATCCGACTTAACATTTCACCGGACTATCGTTTTGGCAAATCCACTGAGTCAATTCGATTAGAAATAAACCAGAGAACAGCTTAGCAATGACATTGATCAACGACAATCTTTGGTAATTAGCGACATTATCAGGATCTCATTTTTCCAAGAATTGGAAAGATAACATCCTGTTTGAAGCTGTTAAGAATGCACTTGAATGCATATAAATATAATAAACATATAATAAACCTTAAATCTTTTCTAAAAACAGTTTTTGTAAAACTCGGCAGGAATCTTTAAAATAATTAGCGTAACGTTCAGAGATAAAATCGTAATTTAAAATTTCGAATGAACAAAAATACTGCATCAATGAACAATCGAACTCTATAAAATTTTAATAACTTGAATTATTACGTTACCACTAAAAAAGAAGATGTGTAAATATTGGGAGATTTAATTTAAAATAATAAATAATTAACATCAAAATGTAACAAGTGAAATACTTACGAGGATTAAATGATTTGACAAATGACTCCAATCCAAATATAGTATGTTTTAGGCTATATTTCACATCACTAACGTGTTCCGTTACTTTATTCCATAATGTTTCCGCATATTGTGTATACATCCCTTGCTTTATGAGGCTGTTAACTATAAGATAATGTGATGTTGCTACAGGGTGCAGACATCGCACCGACCAGATTAAAGAATGCAAATTTGGAATTTTATCTTCCATAAGAGCTTCAACATGTGGGGTTGATGGTGGTAGCCCTAACAACAACTTCCAACACAAACTGAAGCAATAATGAACAGCACATAAAGTGTGGAATGGTACTTTAGCCATACAAATGTCAGTTACTGCCAAAATATCAATCAATGCATCGACTAAGAGTGGATATTTCAATTTATCTGGTGTGCAAAGAATGAAATTCCATGCTAATCCATCCAATTTAAATTCTTGCTGAATTTTTGTGTCAATTGCAGCCAAGGAATAGAATTTCGGTCGAACTCCTGAAAATAATAAAAATGTAACCAAAATCAGGCATTTCAGACCACTACTCTTACCACTTGCATAATCGGCCGAAAATTTCTTATGTTTGTCTTCTATGTCCTTGCGGCAGAATGACATCATTTTAGTTTTATTGTTCAGTAAATCAGAGATTTTTTGGGTTGCATCAAGGGTAATAACACTGAAAAGATTCCATCTCACTTGCTCCAGAAGTGCTGTGGGTGCATTGTATAAATGTTTCATAAGATACTCCAAGAAAAGCAAAAGTCGGGAAAGTAACATTAATTGATTGTCTCGTAATGGTTTTTCCGATGAAACTCCACGACAAACTTCAGCACAACGAATCACCCCACCTGCTGTAAGTAGTAGAATCGACTTTTTCTGCATTAGGTTCAAAGAATGAAATAGGAATAGAAGCAGCTGAGCATGTTCTACATTAAGATCTTCATATTCTGACTCTGAGACTTGTGCAGTACTCGATGATGAACAAACACCTTCGACGAGGGTATTAACAAGTCTGTGCCAGACAGAAAGGCAGGCTGCTTCTTTTTCTTGAGTTGGTTTTAGAAGAAGTATCTGAACAAGAACTGACAAAGTTCTGGAATAGACTTGCAGTGGCCAAAGATTTGAGTCTTGGGTCCACGGTGACACTCCTAAATGTAACAGCAATGACGATTGTAAGGATTCATTCAACAGTGATCCAGATATTAAGTTATGCAAATACCGTCCTAGGGCCCCTGAGAATTTTATCATAGCTGTTTGCCACTGTGCACATGCTGAATTCTCCGGCTCTCCTCTAGCTGCGTCTCTGTCGATATCTTTAAGAATATTGGCAAGAAGTACCATCTGTTGTTCACTCAGCCCAGATTTCACATATTTGTTTAAAAATTTGTGATTGCTTCCCAACGATTGATCCAAAAATCCGAAAATTTGCGAAGATAAGTCAAGATATTCATGTGGCTCATCTTTGACCGGTACAAGGTTCGACTTGGGACTTTCATTGTCTTTCTCCTGTGTTGTTGGCTCAGTTGGTTCATCATTTGCTTCCGGTGAAAGGGTTTCTTTGAACCAAAGTCCTAAATAGCTTTCACTGTCTTCCTCTTCGGTCTCAGAGTCTTCCGAGCATGAAAGTGATTCGTTGAAGTATGTCGTCGAGTCATTATAACTAATTGAGTCACATTCAGTGCGATCTTTGGCGTTGGCACGTTTAAGTGTGCAAGCCTTTCTATAGGACACAGTTGCTAAAAATGTTAGGAGTTGTTGTAGAGTCGCTGAATTCAATACACGAATGACTCGTTGCAAGGAGGTGTACTGTTCAAGTATATCAAATCCTGAGGGCTCCGGAAGAGTTACTCCAGAACTGGTTGACATTGTAGGTGTGCTGTCATCGCCCGAACGTGACTCAATCTTTAAATCTTCAATTAATTCGGTCAAAAGAACTAAACAATGACTAGCAATTGCCGCGTTTAGAACTCCAAATCCTTGTTGAAGTTTAAACAGATTAACTCTCGCGGAAGGGGTTTGTTGTTCACTCCCTCGAGCAGGACTTTTTCCCTTCCCAATATCATCAATACTCTGCTGTTGTTGTTTAGAACTAGAGCTTCCAGAAGCACCCATTGCACCTTGAATACCAGTAATTAATAACCAAGCTCCAAAACAAAGGTGGTTCTGATAAATGTGACCACGTGCCGAGTTCTTAAAAATGTTTCCGATTGTGGTAAAAATCTCGAGTGCTTTATCCACTATAATACGGCCATGATCTTCTGATTCATCGCTTTCTTTGGTATTCTGAGTGCACGAAGCAGCGCTTTGCTGGTTTTTCTGTGATCCAGATCCCGACATGGACAAAACACTTCCAGAGATCGATGCAAGTACAGCACAATATAAAGCTGACATTGCACACTGTGATAATTGGCTAATTTTAGTTGGTGTAAGCGGTTCCAAAATTGGTAAGGACAAAGCTTGTGCCAGAATTGAAATATCTGCTGACATTTGGGGGAAACAATTCTTAATTTGGGTAGCGTCAGTAGCAGCTAAAGGCAAATATAGTGGTTTGCCATTTAATGCACTTTCCTCATATTTTAATCGATATCTGGACAAGACTGGTAAAGTAGTGCACACATTTAAGATTATATCACCAGCGTTTAGAGCTTGCATACAGGCGATATTTGCTGATACAAACATTTGCTATAAATATCACCGAATTAAGAAAAGACATCTTTCAATAACAAATTACTTGATACATACCGTGCAATCTGTTAACTCTTCACTTAATGGTGCCCATGATGTAGCATTTGCTATTCCAAGTGGTGTCGTAAGTTGTTGCAAAATAACTGTTGACAAATCTGATCTAGATCTCTTCATTTCCGATTTTGGGCTGTCTTTGTCGCTTCCGGTTACATTACTTTTGACATGTTCAGGGAATTTTGAACTTTTCAGGATCGATGCAACAACTACATAATCGAATCCTTGGGTTTGCTGTTTGCCTTCACATAAACTTTTCAATGGGGGTAACAGCCATTTTATTTCAGAAACTGTTGCTGTGCTCAGTCGATTTAAAATGTATCGAATCAGTATTGAACTCGCCTCAATCATTTGAGGTACTTGTGTTTGGCAAACTGTAATAAAAAAATGTTTAGAACATTATTTCATATTTTATAGTAAAGTTTCAAATTTGCAATTAGAAAGTTGTAAACTTATTAATCTGATAACATTTCATAATTCATAAATATATTTAAGTAATACGACTTTTTTCAACACGCTGTGGTGCATTCTTTGTTTTTAAGCTCAAGGGACAACCCTATGATGCACACAGCACAGCTTAGCCGGAAGGAACTTTGGGAAGAGGAGATTGGAAAATTTTATCCTGACAAATGTTGCAAGTGAGGCACAAAATTTTTGGCATGCAATTTTTACTGTGCAACATCTGAGTGACTTGGCAAGTACAATGCTTGTCAGTAGAATTGCCTCAATCACTGGTACCCAGATAAAACGCCGTGTTCTCTGCTGAATTGATCCTTTTTCCTGATCGTCAATAGTTAACAGAATTTAATTAGTTTTTGAAAATCAAGGCTCTTTTAATGACTTTTCTCAACGTCATTTTGACTATCCTCAGTCGATCAGGAAAAAGCTGTCTTCATTCCCTGATTCCTCTAAATAAATCAGGCTACGGTTTTCAGTTCAAACGATTGCAGCTTCCAGTACAGATTTTCTACGCAATATCTATTAATAATAAAACTACCAAGCTGGTTGTTTTGACCGATAACCTCTCTTTCAATTGCATTATAATTTCTATAATCAGTTTTAAGTAGCTTACTAGTTTTTAACAAAGCAAAAAGGGCGAGTTTAAAAGAGGTGTCGTTGAACTAAGGAGTGACTGCTTCTCCGACGGACAGTTATATGTTATTCTCCAGTTCTAACCAAAAAATGCAGTTTACAAGGAGGTCCACAGTATCTAATAGAGCGAACCTGTCTTAAAAGCGTAAAATTTCAGACAGTTTTACAGGGTCAAAAAAAAATCCTCCTTCAAGTTCCAGAGATTTTTTAATTTCTTCATAAAAAAGACATATTTTTATTAACATTTTGTGCATTTAACTTAAAAATGTCTGTAATAGATAAAACAAAAAGGAGTGGTTCCCCGAGTGGCTCCTGCTGTCCTTACAATTTCAAAATTTCATCAACCCAGCCCAAAAATTTTTAATGCGCTAAAAAACTAATTTGTGGGAAATTTAAGTAGAAATAGTTAAAAGCTTACTTACGTTGACTAAAAGGCTCCAGGTTCACACAACACCGATGTTCTCAACTGCTTGCAAAAAAAAACTCAAGAGCACTCGGGAAGGTCGCCAACTACATTGCGTTAATAGGAACGGCAATGCTTAGAGGAGAGGCGTGACGGAAACGACTGCAGAAGGTGCCAGAATTTGAATTTATATATGCGGTTTGTGGCATTTTGTTCGGGAAAGAATAGAGTTCTCGACCCATTAAAATAAAAATAGATTTTTCGGGATTCGAAGATAGGTTTGCCCCCTTAAACTTATATGCAGTAATAACTCTTTTTGCTAAATTTAATTACATGACTTAATACTATCTTTAATTTAACTACTTCTTTTTGTATCATTTCTTCACTACATACAGAAATTCTGATACCCTGCAATTGACGCAATAAATACCTAGCTTCGCAGCCTTGCTTAGCCTTTGTACCTTCTCTACAACAAGAGTAGACCACCCCTGTGGGACTGTAGTTCTTCGGTTCTGCTTCACAGTCCGCTGTCAC
>QYTT01081956.1:15116-25726 GCA_006980735.1 Dasypogon diadema
GCAAAATTCAGGTCGTCGCCATTATGATCTATCTTAAAAAAGTTCTTACAAGAAAACTAACAATATTTGATGAATAGATACCACACACTCACCTTCTTAATATCGCTTTTATTATATTTAACACATCTGTTTTGTTTAAATTCCCGTAGTTAGAGGATAAAATTGGTTTCACTACGGAAGACCAGTCTACACCTCCACTATGTGCCGCCATCTTTTTATTTCTGATTGACTTATGTGAAAAATTTTCACGCAATGACATTTCATTGGCGTAGCCAACTTGGGAAAACTTTAAAATTTTAATCAGCTGTTTGAATTTAACGAAAAAATATCGAATGTTTACATTTGTGATTTCATGTGGTTCCGGTCAAATTATTGTAAAATTCTTTTGTTTACATTTGTTATTTTTGTTTCATTTGATATACTATACATTTGTTAATTCTTCTGTGAATTAAACATCATGTTCTAACTTAACAGTTTTTTTAGTGTATTCACAGAATTCTATGTAAGAAATTTACAGCTTTTACTGATTCAGCAGTGATGTTGCACGGCGCGATTATTTAAAAAAGAAGACTTTTCACTAAAAGCTTAGAATTCCATACATAACTCACTTTTTTGAGCTTCTGTGAGCTGAGTTGGCTCACTCTGAGCTGAGGTACTCCAGCCCTGCAGTAGTGGAAATTTCAAAGTATCCTCTTGTGCAAATTTATATTATTTCTGGCATCTTTTCTGCCTGGTCAACAAGTGAGTGATGAATTTGTCATGACTATGATGTTATCCTTTTCCTGCGTCCCTTGTTCTTCCTCTGTCAGCCTAACGGTTAAACGGAATGCAATAAAATTTCTAAGTTTTGGGTTGTTTCGATGGTTCAACGGCGAATAATTTTTTATTATACAGTTAGACATCGAGTATAGCGTGCATCGACACCAAGACGTACGCAAACGCATCTTAAGCATATTCTTCTACATAAGGTAAGTAAATTTAATAATGCTACAAAATAAGAATGATCTATTGGACGAGTTGCTTTGCGATATTGGTTTGGGTTGTTAGTTTAGACAGCATGCGTACTAAGTTTGTTAAATTGATTCTGCCCCTTCTTATATAATCGCTAATCCACGTCATTATCATTCTACTAACTTCCACGCATCTTTTGTTGCGGAAAAGGCCAAGAAATGGGAGATGTGTAAAAGTCTGAGTGGTAACCCAGTTTTTCTGTGATTCCCCGTACAGCATATGTTAATAGTTTCTGTTTGAAAATAAACCAAAAACTTGGATCCATCAATACAATAACTTTACTTGCAAATAAAAACAAAAATAATAATAACAAAATCAGATTTTTACTCATATTCACATAAATGACCGCATTTTGGACATTTTGATCTTGTTGCAAACCATTGTTTCATATGTTCCAAGTGGCCACCATGAGAGCACCCCTGACACCATGCATAGAGACCCTTCACCACTAGGTTGCATACGCTACATCTGGAGCTTTGTGTGGATTGACATTTTGAACAGTACCACCCGACAGATCCTAATAAAGGTCGCCCACATTCTCCACAATTTGTATGAATGGTTGTGGACTGTTGGTTTAAATCTTGCACAGATCCTATCCAAGAGAGATTTATTATTCTTGTGGCTTCATTCCATAATTGGTGATTGTGCAATCGTTCTATATAAGAATGGAACCAACTTTCCTGAAAAAAATGGACGTCTCTATTATTAGAAAAACAAAAACAAGATCTAAAGCATACATAAACATGCTCCTCTATTCCAAGAGTATTACGTGTTTCTCCCATTGCAATCAGGATACATAACGGAGTCTGATTATCACCAATTTCTGTCTGAAGCATTAAACACTCAGCAATGTCTTTATGCGGCTCCCACATTGGAATCGTAGGTACTGTTGAAACTTTTAGGACACTCGGCGGATCGGGGGGCTGTAAGAAGAATTTTATTAACGAAAAATATAAAAAACAAAATATTTCTTACCGGTGAGGGTTCTTGCCTTTCTGCACTAATGTCATGATGACGAGCTGCCTGCAAATCATGTAGAGCAGTTGCAGGCAGTGAGAGTGCTTTTGTGAAATCATGAGGGCCGACATATAAGAAACCGTCACGTAAATTCTTAACATTATCAAATGTTATTTGGGATTTTTCGAAAATTATTGGATCAGTGCCAGAATTTGTATTGAAACAAGGTTTGTATTCCCCACTTTTGGGGCTGATAAAGTCCAATAGCTTGTGTTCATCGATGATCTCGTCTTCATACCTTTGATCCCTGATATCTTCGTTCCAGCTGTTTGTCAACTGATTTGTTGTTTGTGTAAGACGTTTTGCGATTATATTTTGACTAGATGCGGAGTTCCGTGATTCAGCCTTTGCATTATTGACATTGGATGAGCCATACATGACCTTCACAAAATTCCATAACAATGCTGCCTGGAAAGAGTCTGTTTAATATTTTAGAATTTTAATTTTTCAATACGTGGATACATCGTGATTTCCGTATTTTTTGGCAACAGCACTATTATGTTCGCATAGATCTGCCAGTTTTTTCCCTGCCAAAATGTACTCTTTGGCGCATCCAATGAAACATTCATGATCCTTAAGTAAAACAGTCTTTTCGTCATCCTTACAACCCGTTTTCTGTAAGGCAGAAAATTTCTTGTTTTGAATATGGTTTTTTTCTTCTTACTTTTAAAGTTTAAGTCCCAATGCTATTTGGTATTGTTTTTAAAATAAACAAATAAATGAGAATAGAGCGGTATGTGGCGGAAAGGCTGGTGCCTTTGGAGGGAGTGAAGAGGACCAGGCTACCGTTAGACGGTAAATAGATAATTTCAAAAGGTTGGCGTAATTGGAATTAACAGTGGTTTTCGCACCACACCCACAGCTGCGCTAGAAACTCTTCTGAAGTAGCCACTGCTGAATCTCTTGGTGAAAAAGATGGCAGTTGGATCACATCGAAGAGATCAGGCAGCTCATGATGCCCAAGGACAAGGAGAGGATCAGGATAACCGAAAGATTTCACTGGGTTCTTAACAAAGACGGATCACTCCAGATAATGTACCAGAGGATATTTTTATATTCGCGGACGAATCTGTAATTGAATGTCAGGGCAAGTGCAATCATCTTTTCTGAAGATTTAAATTTGTCCCTGTGATAAAAAGGCAACCTTCTTCGATAATAGGAAAGAAAGATTAATTCCACAAAAACCAAATCACAAAACATGTCCCCAAACATTCCTTACACCCCCTTTGCAGGACTACTATATCATGGTCTGCTGAGGACATAATTTGGTATTCCCTCCATCAATCAGGAGAAGCTATTAATGCTTAATGTTACTGTGCCGAGATAGAACTTATGCATCAAAAACTTTATAACAAAACAGCCCTGCACTAATCAATCCTCTTTCATGATAATGTAACACCTCATACTTCACAAATTACTGTACAGAAACTTTTTTTTCCCCTGATCCTTCGTATTCGTCAGATATCTTTCCAACAGCTGAGTGAGGAAATGTTCGGAGATAGAACCTCTGTAATTCAGGCTGCAAAGGTAATAGCAATAAAAATACTTACCGAAGGTTTATGTATAAAGCTATAAAGAATGGATTGTGCTAAATGGAATTGTTCATTCATAACTGGTGTCTTCTGGCGATTCGATCTATGAACAAAATAAAAAATTATAGTTATTAAATTAATTTGTAACGGCTGCAAAACTTACATAAAACTACTTTTTGAATTAGAATGTGCGGGTGTAGTCAATTTGACTCTAAATGCATATAATAAATCGTCTCGAAAATTAAGACTAGCTCCCTGAGGTTTTGCTTTCATCCACGGACGGATAGCGTCCTTAAATGCATGTTTATATATAGTGGAATCCTTGCTTGTTGATAGCAAAGTATGTGAATCGTTTCCTTTCCATGCTATACCTGTCGTTACATTTGTATGTTCATTAAAAGAGGCGAACGGGATGTACGGCCGTCGAATGTCCCATATGTGTATACTGTAATCCACAACCAGAGCACAACTTGCAATGTGATGGCTAAAATAAAAACAGATATACAGATGCATTATTTTTGAATACAATTGGATTTTTATACATCCGTTCAGGGCGCCATTTGACTCTTCCCACAACAGCTATTGTATGTATTGTATGCTCCAAAGAGGCTTTACCTTCCATATTCCATACCTGAGGAATATGTTTGTTAATATATTCGTATAAAATTCACGAAAGCTACCTTTATTTGTTTATCACGACTACCAGTGGCCAGCCAATTCTTAGTGGGATGCCAATCGCATGTATAAATGGGCCCACTGTGCGCCGTAAATTGTAAAGTACATTTGTCTGACCTAAGGAAAAAGAAAACCTACTTCGAGTAAAATGTACAGAAATATTATCAACCTTCTTATATCCCACAATTGAACAGTTCCATTTTCAGAAACTGCAGCAAATGTATTTGTCGAGTGCGGGCAGAACTTAACATCCCGGACACTTTCAGAATTGCTGAAATACGTGCTGATAGATTTTTCTGAACGTAAATCGAAGCACTTTATCGTCCCATCTTGAGATCCAGAGAGCAGTAAATTTTGTTCGGTACTGTGAAAAGTGACGGTGTGAGCTGTCCTCTCATGTTCATTGTATACAAGTAATTGCTTCTGACGACCAAATTTCGATAAATCCCACACTGAAACTACTCCATTTGTGGCCGCGGTAGCCAAAATATTATTATCCAGGGTGCTCCATGCCACGTCGTTGGAGGAATAGCTCAGATTTTGATTTTTACCTCCACGCATGTTACACACTTCTGTGAAGCCATCATTTTCGATTGAAAACACTTTTAGGACTACAAACAATAGTTTTTTTTAGTGAAATTAAGGAATCCTCGCAAATTTTCTTACTTACGACTTCTACCGGCTACTGCAATCTGCGAACAATCTTTATTTAAAGCGAGAGCATTAGCGTGTCCTTCCTGACATATTCTTATTGAAACGGTTGAAGCCTCCAACATTTTCGCGTCTTAAAGCGATATTTTTGCAAACAAATTTTTGATAAAGAGCCTAATCCAATTGACGCATATCGTAAACAACAATCAGCTGATGTTTTCGACGGTAAGAGGGAAATTCAGGGTGTTTTCCAATTGTGCAAATTTCCCAAAACTGTTTTTATGTTGTCGATGGAGTTAGGTTAGGGTGAATATTAACTTGAATTTGTTATTACAACTTTTTTGATAGTAATCAGTTGCAAAAATTTAACAACCAAGTTTCAACAGAAAACTGAATAAAAATTAGCTTATTACAAATTTGCAAAACTTTCTTGTGCAAATATCTCAAAAATATATTTTGTTCAGTTGAGATGGTGATATCTGAAACATAATCAGCTAAAAGATCTGAGCCTCTAAATGAAAATCGTCATATTCCTCAATTAGCCAGTAGTTTAAGTTCTGCAGATATTTTACGAAAATAGCATCAAGAATTCATACCATCGACAGGTGCGGATCATATTGAGATTTTTAGAGCTCTACAAAACAGTCAACCAAAGGTACAGATAAAATTTTAGATTTATTAAGCCGTTATCTTCTAAGGTCCACATATTTAACAATATTTTTATATTTGGATGTTTGCTTAGGTCCTAGGTGTTAGAAATGCGCCTTTGTGGCTCCCATTCCTAAAGTTTCAAAAGCATCTCTCCTTCCGATTTTCATTTCATTTTTTTTGTTGAATCAGCAACTTACTGCATCGAATTATCGTTGATCTCAGGGTGACAATTAGACTTTGCACGTTACCATTCCACTCACGTTGGCAGCCAAGCTGATTCGCAGTTCTGTAGATTTATTTACTCTTCTATAGGCGTGAGATCGTTTTCGGTAAAGGCGCCGTGATTTATTTGGATGCCAGTTGTTGAGGCATTTCTACTGACTAAGATTGTACTTTCGAAGCCAGGAAGATGTTGCATAGTTAAATTTCATACTGAAACTTGCGGCGTTCTTAAAGGTTGTTTCAGATGTTCGCTTGAATTTGGATCACAATGAAATGGTTTATTTAGTTTGCTTTGATTTTACGAGGCCTTTGTTTGACTACAGTAACCACAATAACTCATTTAAAAAACTGTTTCAGCTTTTTAGTTTGAGTTCTACTGTTATGGAACCTGTTCCCAGTTTTTTTTATTTAACAACGCTATTTCTAATGAGACAAATCTATTTTTAGGGTGCCACAAGTGTCCATATTGGGCACGCTGCTATTCATCCTTATGTTGATAATATGCAGTTATGTCTAAATAGTCCGTCATCTAAGGTAAGCCAATTAAATAATGATCAGCAGAGTTTATGTACTTGGACTGTTCTAAATAAAGTCAAGCTGTATACAAATCTTCCTTTATGACATTTTCCCGATTTATTAAGCCCGTAAGAGCTGTATTTTCGGTTCGACGTTCCTTAGGATGTGTCGAATATGTTAGAGATCCAGAATTTTATATTTAATTTCAAGATGACTTGTTGCGATAGATTAGTCTTATTCTCAGTAAGATTTCTTATAAAATAAGGCGTTTATGGCTTTCTGTTTCTGACTTGCCTTTTTTGGCTATGCTGTTGCATCCTAGAGCTGTTCTTCTTCTGTTATATCATAGATGTCCAGTCTAAAAGTTTAAAAGTATTCATGATACAAAGAAATAAGCTATGTAACCATTAAAGGAAAACGAAAAAAAACAAAACATCAATCCTCTAGCTCAGTCTTTTCGAGTTATCGTGTAGACAGACAGATGAGTAGCTATAATGAGGATAGCAATAGATTGGGGCTGTCAGCGACGAACACGAAAATTTTACCAACGGAACGATGCTACCAGGAGAAGTCGAGACTAGTGGTGCCTGCAGATTACTGTTGGACGTTCAGAAGAGATGCTGTAAGAGAAAATCTAATGTAAAAAATATTTTCATTAATGAGATTTCAAGATCGCAACCTCCGGAGGAGTAAATGATGGAGCTTGTAAACTTCGTAATTTAATCTGGGTGTTTCTTATACATGAAGGATATTTCAGGTATGCTTTTACAGTTCATTTCAGTGGAATATTTAACACTTAGTCGTAGGAAAATAAAAGTCTTCCGATGTTTGGTATAAAAGTCTACTTTAAAATTCATATAAAAAGTTCAAATAATGTACACTAAACCATGTACAAAATTTTGAATTAATATTAAATAAATCACACTTGCGGTGGAAAACTAGTCTGGAAACTTCAAAGTTTTTAATAAATTCTCAACATCTTGACTCTGGCAATCCCTAAAATACTTCCCTCTGCATACAGGGCAATTGGTTGTGTTTCGTCGCATAAGCTCTCTGTAGCAAATATCACAGAGAAAATGTCTGTTTTCACAGAACCGTGCATCTTTTCTTATGTAATCCAGGCAAATATTGCAAGTAAATGTCTTCAAATATTCTTCATTTAATTTTTCTTCCGCTGCTCTGGCTTGAATGGCACAAGTACTACCTCCAGCATACGTCGTGCTGTTAGTATGGCCTTGTAGGTAAAGTGTCATTTTATGATCGAGATGTTTGTTGATAAATTCGACATATTCGAATGAGAAAAATAGCTGAAAATAATTTGAATTTTCAGGTTGAACCTGGTAAGGACCTAAATGATAGTGGAAATTCCCTCTTGCCCGTGACCCGATTTCTAATGTGTAATTCACTACTTCCGACGGTCCAATAGCAAAAATCCCCTTTGCAAAGCCATCTGGCTCCTCATTCACTGTTTGGGTAAACCAGTACAGTCCATTATTTCCATGAAGTAAAAGAGTTTCAGTTTCTAGCACATCTGCGAAAGTTAATTCAAATTTACTTCCTTCTTCGATTTCGCGAATAAAATGTCCGTGCCCCATTTCACAGTGATCGAATAAATAGTCCGGGTGACCGGTCCAACCGCACTTGGAAAATTTACACCGTGTAGACATTGCACTGAATTTTTCATGCAAGCAAGCAAACTTAACGTGTTCCGACCATCTCAGCACGACTGATCTTAATTTAGACTGGCTTAATCATATCAGAGAGAGTACAGATATTGCCAGTCTGAGATAATAGTTTTAATCATAACGAATACTGCCAACACGTACATGCACTGTTATCAATACTTAGTCTGTAGAAATTAAAAAAAAAGTGGCGAAGAAGCCAAGGGTTCAGTGATTTTGTTGTTTAGTACCCACAACGACTGCTGCTCCAGAAAATTGTTATGGTGGAGCTGTGACTGTGATGTAAATAATTCGAATTACTGAGAAAATTTACGATTTTATCCTCTAAACAGACTAACTGCTGTGTAAGCAAACTGTTTGCTGCGTTTTGTACACCAATGCATGCGTGTGCTGTAATTTTAATTTAAATGCTTGAATGTAGTACGGTTTTCATCAATTGCAATTTCACTAAAGAAAGAAAGAAAGCCATCAAATTTTTCATCAGATCAGTGCCTGCTAAAGGAGTAAAGTGTGAATAGTTTTAGAAAACAAATAATAGAAAAAGTTACAGATGGACGTTATTCATACACTAATAACCGAACACGGAACATTCATGGCTTACAGATGCAAAGATTTACTTAGATTAGAAAAAACATTTCTGAATGTTCGTCCTAAGTATAGCATGGCATCATCACTGCTTGTATTGCTGGACTTTCCGGTGCTATGATTATGTGCCACAAATTGAAATCATTGCATTATTTTAATAATTCTGCTGTTAAACTTTTGTACTCTTATCTTACCGACAGATATCAGAAGATTGTTGTCGGAGCATTGTCGTTATCCTTCCTGGAATTGATATCAGGTGTACCACAAAGTTCTGTTCTTGGCCCTTTATTGTTCTGCTGTACATAAACGATTTAGAAGATGTGTCATCGATTCAATCGATTTTTTAAATTGACTTACGCCCTGCCCCGAAATTAAATATCAGTACAGCGTTTGTAGAAGAAGCTGCCTTCCTCTTCCCGTTCCTTTTCTATATAATATAGAACATATCGAAATATAATTATTATTGAAAAAAATAATAGACTATACGTAACTACCCAAAAATTAAACACAACTTTTTAATTGATAATAGGAATTTATTACTGTATACCACTTGGTTTGCTACTACATAGGAATGATCTTTTAGCTTCCAACCACATGCTACCACATTATTCTTTCGCGTTCATTCTCAACTAATTATTCATCAATATAATCCAAGTATGTACATGAAACCTACAAATCTATTCGTAATTGTTTTCCTTTAAATAAATTCTACAATTCTCTAGAGTTCTCCTAAGGAGTACACTCCACTTTTGTTTTTGGTTTTCTAAATTAGAGTTTGGGTTATTTTCTTCTTGCATTGATGGCATTGTTGTACCTTCTAACAGTTAACACTTCATGTGATGCCAATAATTTTATTGTGTTCTTAATCGGCATTCTGGGTAACTTTTTTTTTATTTACTTCGACTGCCATTTGAGGCATTTTTTCTAACAAAAAGATGTTCCGAAATTCTTGATGATTTTCTTTTATTTCTAGATGACTTTCAGAAGGCAAATTTAATCATGAGATCTTAATATGTCTTCGTTTCAAGGCCCTGGACCCTCTTAAGTCATAGGTTATTTTTTTGTATTATCAGCTCGAAACAGTTTCATAGATTTTTGTGGATTTTTAGATAAATACTACTGCTGTCTAACTTACAACATGTGGAGATATTGATGAAAAAGAATGAAACAAACTGATAGGCCTGAAAAGACTTTGCTGCTGCCATTTCTAGAGGCTTTGGCTACGGAGAAGAATTTGGTCCGAGGAGCCATCCGAAACCCTCCATTCCTGCATGGAACTTAGCAGTGGTAAGTGCATCTATTCTATAGCATTGATAAAAAATAGGCTTTAAGGGCGAAGAGCTTAGAGATTCACGGAAATATCTCGTTTTGTTCAGATGTAAATTTATTCAAATAGTTTAGAATGGGAGGACACTAACTATTAACGGGTGTACTCTGGTACTTCAAAGTAGGATAACTAATGATTACGGTTGCGAATTATGCCACAAAGGTAGGAAAATCGCGCTCATATCATCAAATTATACTTCCGCTGAAATATTGACCTGCTAAGTATTAATACTGTGGGTTTTAGGGCAGTAGGGCAGGGATCCTTTTGAGAGTGAAGGTCTTTCCGGGTTTTCACCAGCTTTTTATTAGGGATAAGCATGATGTCTGAAAGACATTCGCATGTCTCCGTGGAATTGCTTGGACTGGCTCAGACTAGAACATGAAACTCGCTTGAATCTTCAGCTCTGGGTCTGGGTGAAAATACATATGTGCACCAATTCTACAGACCAACAAGTAAAAGCTAGCATGGGTTGCATAGGACACAAGGTGAATACTAAAGGTGTATGACCTGTTGTGAGTAATTTTTGAACCTTTGTCACAACAACCAGAAAGAAGTTCTTCAGTAGATTTTTACAGGAGATGAAACCATGGTTCTGTACTATAATCCTTCATCAAAAAAAGATCCGATGGAATGGCGTAAACCAGTCGGAAAACAATCAAGGAAGGCAAGAGTGACTCAATCGGCTAAAAAGGTAATCGCCATGATTTTTCGGGATTCCAAGTTAATATTGTGATAGATTTT
>QYTT01081956.1:25746-61099 GCA_006980735.1 Dasypogon diadema
AAAAAATAGGCTTTAAGGGCGAAGAGCTTAGAGATTCACGGAAATATCTCGTTTTGTTCAGATGTAAATTTATTCAAATAGTTTAGAATGGGAGGACACTAACTATTAACGGGTGTACTCTGGTACTTCAAAGTAGGATAACTAATGATTACGGTTGCGAATTATGCCACAAAGGTAGGAAAATCGCGCTCATATCATCAAATTATACTTCCGCTGAAATATTGACCTGCTAAGTATTAATACTGTGGGTTTTAGGGCAGTAGGGCAGGGATCCTTTTGAGAGTGAAGGTCTTTCCAACAAGTAAAAGCTAGCATGGGTTGCATAGGACACAAGGTGAATACTAAAGGTGTATGACCTGTTGTGAGTAATTTTTGAACCTTTGTCACAACAACCAGAAAGAAGTTCTTCAGTAGATTTTTACAGGAGATGAAACCATGGTTCTGTACTATGATCCTTCATCAAAAAAAGATCCGATGGAATGGCGTAAACCAGTCGGAAAACAATCAAGGAAGGCAAGAGTGACTCAATCGGCTAAAAAGGTAATCGCCATGATTTTTCGGGATTCCAAGTTAATATTGTGATAGATTTTTTTAAAGAGAGGAATACAGTAGTGAACGGTGAGTATTACACCGGCTTGCTGCATAAATTGCGCGACGCTATTGCCGAGAAAAGCCGTGGAACTCGACAATGTCCATGTCCATTAGGCCACAATTGTAGAGGCTGCTGTGAAGGATTGTGGCTGCGAGGAGCTTCTCCATCAACCATATAGCCCAGACCCCCAGTAACTACTACCTATTTTCGAAACTAGAGAAAGACCTCCGAGGTAGAAAATTTAACAACGATAAAGAGTTGCAGCAGGCCATTTTGCAGCTATTACCCCTGGAATACAGTCGGGTCGGAAACTTCTGGCGTTTATTATGTATCTGCTAGATAGTTTGGGCATAATGTCAGAAAATCGTGCAGCTTGCAAATTCCTTGCGAGATATAATCCAGATTTTTCATCAATCCTACATCAATTTTCCAATGCAACTGACATCACAGATATATAGAGCAAAGGAAATGCTGGTACATTGGCTCACCAACAGCCGGTATGGCTCAGAAACGTTCTTATTTCCGTACAAAGCGTAGCTATGTAGTTTAAAAAAATAGTAGTCGAAGTAAATAAAATCAGCACCAATCATGCCTCTTAGATGTCAAATGATTGTTACAACTAGTATCACTATTCTAATACCTATTTTACCACATACATTCAGACTTGAAAATAAAACTTTGGCAGCTCTTTTATACGTTATTGCACTTTCGAAAATATCCAGATTGCACTTTATCTTATCAGTTTGACCTTAGTTTACCTTCGCAACCCATTTATATCACTTAAAACTAACTCTAGAAGCCTAACTTAGGTAAGGTGTAAATAGTATTATTAATAGAATGCTTAATGCTTTCTAATAGAGATGAATTTCTTCAAGTATAGCAATTTCGTTGTAGAAATCCAACTCTATTTCTGCCCACTTAGCCTCTTCTGTGTTGTAAGAATCTGTTCAACATGTAGAGAGTTTCGTATCTAAATATATATTAGCGCATGTGTTTGTATACTTGTGGATAAAAATATAAACTTGGTTTAACCTTAAAAATGTACAATATTACTTAGCATTAGGATTAATGTAAGAATAATGTCTTGTCTTCGTCTTTTCATTCCGGATTTGATGACCTGCTACAATAAGGTCAAACTGCTTCCCTTAATCTACAGATAAAATATCTCTTGGAGAGCTTTCTAAAGCAAATCTCTTAATAAAAACTTGACTTTGTAATTGGGAAAGTATTGTCAGAATATGATCTCAAGTCGTGAGGAGGAGATACAATCTCTACGGTATGATAGAGCTCCTGTGAGATGGTTGTCGAGCACAGTTCCAGTATCCTGTAACGCTTTCTTGCTATAGCTACGCACCAGAACTAGTTTTTCATGCATTTTAAAGCGTTTTAAAGCAATTGAGCTATGACTGGATCCAATAGGCACATATGTTCTGCTCCTCGTACTGGTAATCGATTCAGACAGAAGTGCCTAATCATTTCAGGAACTGATTCAAACGGTCGGCTAAACTGGCCAAGTATATATTGTCCTGAATCGTTCCTTTGAATCCTCATGTGCATAAATCCCTTCGCACCTCTGAAATTCGAAAGGGAAATTTTTAAATCTACCCAAAATATTTGTGTCATGAAGGATTACTTTAGTGACAGTGAATAATCCTGTTTTGTGGATTCACAGTTGCGAACCAAAAAACTTCCCTCAGCAAGAGGTCTTAAAGTACTCTCTGCTTCGAGCCTGGTGATTGCTCCATGATACCATCTGAAAGTGAGCAAAATATTTTTATGGATGCTTAAAAACGACATATGAGCCATTCTACTTTACTTACCCTTGTCGCTCCAGTGGTACACTAACATCAATCATGTCAACAGCTGACGTAAATCCTGTGCTACCCAAGTTGAGGTTGAGGCCTCGTGATGATGCTCCTCGTAAATCCAAACTGCCAAACTTATTCGGGGGTTTAGGTTCATTAAGATTTAAGGTGAGATTTTGTCTGTATATTCCTGATTCTGAAAGTGGCAAAGAAAATGTCGTTATGAAGATTGAAGAGGCGTAATTGTTTGTCTTCTTATTTTAGCTGCAGAATACCAAAAGTTTTATAGTTTTTGTTAATCACAAAATAAAATTGAGATATGAATTTTTCTGTTTTTTTTCTGGCACTTACTTGTCCATATCAGAATCAGGCTAAAATGTCCCCACGGGCAAAAGTAGAAGGCTCTACCGCAGAGACAGAATCATAGAGGGGCCTAAAGTCCTGTGAGGGCCACCATACCCGGTGGTGATTATGATGAAGTAATTCATAACACTACACTTAGTTTAATCATACGCAACAAAGTAAGAGTGAAAGCTTTAGTGTAGTTATTAAAAACACTTTTAAAAGGAATCTTTTCTTGCCAATTTTCAATTTCGTGACTGAATTTTCAGTTGACTTAAAGTTGAGTCGAAGAAAATCAAACAATGGTTTTACTTTAAAAGAATAGCAAAACTTCTCTTTTCCGCTTTTATCGCGGCATTAGGCGTACAAACAAAAAACAACTCATTCAATTACTTCCCATGTATACGTGCTCTTGAAAAGTTGATATAAATTAGAGCAGTGGCAACAAATGTAGTGTCTTCATCCGGTTGTAGTCTTGTATTTTTCTCCCCAACGAACTACATCTGGGAAATGTCAGACCGATTTCATTTAGGGTGTAAGCAGAATATTAGACGACTTGAACGCTAACTTGCTCAGAGTAGAAATATTAATCCATCTTAATATCTCTGTACTCACGTTTTGGGACTTCCTCCAATCCAAACACCTTTCCTCCATTAGTGCCTTCTTGGCTAGCAATCAATCAAATGCTACTGGAAAAAGTGGGAAAAGAAAAACTCCTGAAACGTATGGTGGCATCTGCTGCAAAAGTCAAAAAGGAGGAACGGGCTGAGCACGGAAATTCATTTAGTGGCACATGTTACCCAGAAGCCACAGGATACATGGATGTTGGAGCTTTCTTTTACTGTTTTCCACCCCCGGTGACCACATAATGAATTGATTTGGCTGCACCACCAATACCGATCACAGCCCCCTGCAATTTTCAGTGACAACAATTGTCTAACGGACACGCACATCCAATCAAATGGACATTATAGCCCTACGTAATGGGAAGATAACACAAGAGCTACGAGCTCCGGATGACTCGGTATCTCATGAATTTTACACATGGGACATGTTCATGTCCCGTAATGATAGCTATGTACACCCCAATAGAATGCTCATAGACCGATCGCCGATAAAACCAGCCCATTGCAAATATTCGATGCAGATTAAAATCACTTGTGAAGTCTTTAATCCTAAAGTTGCTTTTCCAGGGCTCAGTGTACTGCCTCGTTACGCCTACTGCAACTTACCTCAACGAAATGGTTGTGATTCTGCATAATTTAGGGTGGCAACAGATAAAACAAGCGACACCATACGTTGTTTGCGGTTGTAGTACAACCAAAGGTTCATGCTAAATCTGAACGGATGCTAATTAATTAGTCGTACGATGACAAATTGATGCAGTTCGACACTAGTGACGGCAATGGTATCGGGTGATGGAAGAGTGTCAGACCATCATTTGAAATGCATCGTCAAACCTAGTGTCCATTAAAATCACAGCGACCCCATCAATAATAGCAAACTGATTTGATTTCAGTTAAACGCAAATTAGATTAGGTTCGCAAATATCAGATCACAAAATACATTATCCTTATCCATGAAAATATTTCTCATGTGTAGGAAGGCTAGAAAATTTATATGAAAAACCTTAAAAGAGTTAATACAGATACAAACCAAATTTTGGGATGTTACTCGTATTAGCGAAGATCGTGACTGTTTTTAATGAAGGCTTTTCCGCAAGAATCGAATTTCCGAAAGAGGAAATAAAGAAAATCAAAGTATGACAGCTTTTTGGCAAATACAAACTTGAGGATCTTGGTGTTGTTTGGGCCATTTTAACCATTAGCGTTAGCAAAGCCAAGTTATAATAAGGAGCAAGGATATTACCAATGTTATAAAGATAATAAAGATCTCTGGTCGCTTATGAAAATTTTCAAAACAATTTTTAGTACTAATTTCCTACACATTCATATCTTTTTCTTAGTACGCAAGTTCCATTAGCTCCTTTATGTGTTTTTTCTGTTTCACGGATACTCCCTTGACGTTTCCGATTGCCGAACGATTTCCCTTCTATTTCTTATTCATTAAAAAAATAAAAATAATTACGGACCAAGAACAGATACCTGAGATACTTCGAAAATTTCTGTTCTAAGCATCAACCGTGTACCACTCATGATATTGATGTCTATTATTTCTGATATTGATGTCTATTATTATACTTTTCTCTATGGTTTTTATTCCATAATTAATTTTTTCTGTAATTGATTACAAATACACAAATTCTATAATGCCTTATGGGTAATCTTATGAGTAACTTATTACTGGTAAGTTTTGAAATAAGATATTCATCGTAATTAACTACTTCATTGATTCTGTGTAAGGCTTATAGTAGCTCATTACCACTTATGACATCCAATGATAAATGTAATCGAGTCTGTAATCTAGTTGGTAAGTACCGTCAGCTTACCAGAATTAGTTCTAGAACTAGTTCAGTAATGATTACATTTTCTACAGGGTAGCTACTCTTATTTTCAGTATATTAACCTTAGCGCTTTGGGAGGACTAAATAAATTTAAGGGCTCCACAAAAAATAAATTTTTTTTACGTGATAACTTTTCAATGATCTTAGATTAAACCCAATATTTTAATGCAATGAACACTGAAAGTGGTAGAGTACTCAAAAAATGTTCCACTTACCCAAACCAGTAATTTTATTTTCATCTCGGACTGAGTGACTGGAAGAAGCTTGTGATATCCCACTTGATTCTGTGCTGTGCACTAATAAGTTAACCATTTGTGGCTGATTCATTCGTAACCGTCTTCTTAATTTTGGCATATCAAATGGAAGATCACCTAGGTCGACGGACGTGGCACTCCCAGATGTACAGGCATCCTAGGAATTGATAAAAATTAACAAAATGATATCAAATTATGATATTGAGAAGATACGTACTTGTTGTAGAATAACTTTTCTCCTTCGGAGTTTTGGCATATCGAATGGAAGATCTCTTAAATCTTGTGGAAGTCCTGTGCTTGTTATACTGCATTCCGGTTTTTCTGAAGGAAAATTCAATTTCGGCAAAGCAAACTTATGAAAAGCATTGGGCGGTTTTCCATCTTCTCGAGAATGCAACGAAATTCCACTATCCGAACCAAGAATTTCGTCTGTAAGGTGAAGCAGTGTTTTATTTGGAAGAGTTCGCCTCTTCTGTTGTTTTGGCATATCTGTTGTCTGTTCTTCGGTGTGTCCGCCACCAGATGCTGTCTTATGTCCTTCATCTGGTGAAGGCTTTTGGGAATTATTATTTCTATTGTTAACATCTGAAGTTTCGGAGCCAGGTTCCTGTGAAGACTTATCCGAAATGGGACTTAAAATATGCAGTTTCGAATGTAACACAGGTGGCGCCCTCAACGGAAATGATACACTAGGACCGGATTCAGAACTGTGTGAACTAAGAGATGTTGACTGTCGTGATTCTGAGCTTGTTGTGCTACGATTTCCTTCACTTGTACTTGATCTAAGAGACTCCATGCTGCCGCCACTGCTGGATGTAGCCATACTTTCTGTAGAGGAATAATTTCGTCCTCGTTGATGATGTCCATGATGGCTTTTTCTTAATTCTAATACACGTCCAGATTCTAGTACAACTGATCGTGGCCTATCACGTATTCTTGGCTGATTATAGGATGCTTCTAACATACTACCATCACTACTAGTTGGCACCTCTCGCTGTTGGTGTCGAATAGATTGCACTGGAAGACGTAAATCTTTAAGCCTAGGATGGGCAGGATTTGACGAGGGAAGATTGGGAGCGCTTTTGATGCTGTTCATAAAGAAACGATCGTGGCGATCATGTTTTCCAGGGAACTTAACGGGAAGAGGCGCTGTGGATGGTGGGGACGGCGTATAACCTCTGATCGGAAGTTGAGAAGTAGAGGTTGTGTTAGCATTATTCAGATTGTCCACATTGTTGTCTATGTGGACATTTTCCAGATCATTGGATAAGGTTGAAACGCTGCCAGCGTTATCTTGTATCACTTGGTTTTTCGTATTTTTCAGTCTCTTTCCTTCTAGTCTAGTTTTGCTTGATTTACTTCGCTCATTTGCCGTTTTCGTTGATATATTATTACCGTTGTCAATTTGTAGCAGGACTGAATGGTTCGTAAGCCTATCCACATCATCAAGATCATCGTCTGATCTAGAGATCTTGCAATCAAAGGCAGTCTCGTAAATTTGTTTTGTTCTTCCACTGGACATATCGTCTTCTTGGAGTTCAGTATTTGTTGACTTATCACTGCCTACGTTCGTTGTGCAATCTGCACATTCGTGTGCACCCTGTTGGTGCACATAGAAGATACTTCGGGGTCGAAAGAATTCATCTATGTCATCGCCCAGCGCGGGAGCAGCACAAGCACACACTGCCGGGCCCAAAAGTCTATGTGGAGGCATCGAAGGATTGGTAAAATGAAGATCAGTATTGTCGCCTGCTACTTCTGCTGACTGTGATTGCTGTGTCCCGGAAATATTGCACGTCTTACGGACTAGAGCCAAGGCTCTAGCATGCCATTCGCGTCGTTTTTGACACTCACTGCAATCGGAATCATCTGAAGTGGTTGTGGATGGTGAATTGCATCGAATAATGCGAACACCGTCTTCAGTTATTGAATAGCGTTTCGGTGTTTGGATTTCTCTCTCTACGTCAGGAACATCTAGACTAATGCTTTTCTTGTAAGAAGTTGTTGACGATGCTGGCGCAGTGCTCTGAGGTGGAGGTTCTGATGCTGTAAGCTGCCTAGGTTTAACTTTTGGTTCCTTAATATCTGCGGGAATGAAAACACAATTTTTTGTAATTACTGATTCCAACAGCAAAACGATTACAGCATGCTCACCTTCTTTAGCTTTTAATAAATCGGAGTAGTAATAAGGAGACGGATTTCGTTTGCTGGTGTCTGGTCCAGTCAGTTTTTTGGGACTTTTATGCGGCTGAAGCGGCCTCACTAAATCTTCTGAAATGCTATCGGGCGAATTTAATTCTGGTACTTTGTTAGATTGATTGTCTTCATCTGCTGAGGATTTCGGTGCTGAAGAATCTGGTAATGAGAAATGACGAGAAAATTGTTGGTTAGTCGATCATAAAACCAGCCTGACCTAAAATTAGAGGAATATTTCTGCCATTGTCTGAAATGCGTCAGTAATAAAAAAGATTGTATATAATATGAAGGAACAGAAATAGCCACATCAAGAGGCGAATTATGAGAAAAATTCTTCTATACTTATGTTTCTCCTCCCTTTCAAACACACAAAGTCAATTTTCCTCAGACGTGTGGGCTCTGTGCTTGGTATTGATTAAATGGCAATCCAAGAAAGTAATCTAATTTCTTTTCGCGTGTACGTATCATGGACGAAGTTGATTATATGACTCTCTAAAAATGTATGTAATCTCTGTTGGAGATTGCATTTGATCCCTAATTCTTTGTCCTTCCTTCCTTTATTACTTATTCAGGAAGGTGTTGGCTGTGATTCTGATTTACAAAGGTTTTTGTAGCTAAAAGTTTCTCTTGATCTGTGGGACAGCTAACTTTCGAGGAAGTGGGTTTCAATGTGTTTTTAGGAGGGTGTAAAGTTTTGATGGCAGAAATAAAACAAATATGTATTTAGGGCGTTTGTAGTTGTATATTTGAAACATGGAAACAAATCCAAGCTCTAACTCTAATATCGATGTAAAAAAAGCTATAATAAGAAATGAAATTAATTGATAGTTACTTTTTAGCCAGATGCTCATTAGCCAAAATACGTTTCTAGGATTAATACCAAAAAAATTATAAAGGACAATAAACCAATTTCAAAAGGTAGAATTAAATTCCTAAAATGAAGTAAACACTGCACAGCACCACCATTTACAATGGAAAATGAGGGGAGAAAAATTCGCATGCATTAGATATGGAAATTTAATTTTTCGTATGTAAATTGACGTGGTTACGATTTTTCGTTTATGATATTTCACAACCTCCACAGAAACCCTTTGATATCGCTCATTAAGGAAATGTATTTTGGATGATAATTGCTGCAAAATATACCAGATAGCTTCCGGCGGTTCGAATATTGTACGTGCACAGTACACTGCATCCATTTCAGAAATTCACATGGTGGAATCATTAAAAGACCCCAAAATGAATTACATCCCCCACATAATTTCCATGTAAAGTCAGATTTTTTGTTGTTGCCAGTCTGTTTCAGATGCATCCTTGCATGTTTAGCAGAAAACAAACCCAAGGGACGTGACAGAGAATGGACGCGATCCCCACAGATGTGCCCCAGTGTTTCTGGCGTTCATATGATATGTGGTCACATACGCGACGCACTGATTACATTCATTTGGACGAAGGCTGCAACACGGGGTTAGTGACGGGGTTGCCGTCAAAATGTTTATAGGACACCGTCTACACCTACCCATCCTTCATAGAAATTTATTTACTCACAGTTGTCATGTTTCTTCCCATCCGCACTCAGTTTAAATGTTTTTCGAAATTGAAAATTTTTCACTGGTCATCAATTTGAGGAGGCAGGAAACATTTGCAGTTTGCAGATAATTGTTAAAATAAATTCACACTGTGGATAGGGGTTAAAATGAAATCAGCGAATGGAGCCTGGTTATGGAGAATAATTTTCAAATCTAATTACTTCGAAATGAAAACAACAGAGAGATTTCACTTAATGCTAACTCAATTGTTCGAAAGGTTGTTAAATCTTTCCGAGAAAAGATTTATATTGTGGAAAAATAATAAATTCCTTTTCATAACTTTGGGAGTGTTAATAGTATCGTGGGAAAATTTTCCCGATTTGATACCCAGAAACCTAAATTCAATTGGTCTGGGTCTGGGTGCTTAATTATGGATTCGGTTCGTTCTGTTGATTGGTTTCATGATCGAATTCTATTTTAAATGGTTTCTCTCTTATCTTTGTTATATGTATATTTTTTCTTTTATATGGAAAATTGAATTGTGATATTGGGTTGTGTTTTTGAAATAGGACACTTCTGGTTTTGTTAGACAAACCGACAGCAAATAATAACGTTTCTAAATAATATATTATATTGACTGCTAAAGTAGAATTGTTTGTTAGTTTTTCTTGTGTACATATCTGCAGAAGTGAATAACATAATAACATATAGACTTCTATAATTTTTAGAAAATACTTATGCCTAGGTCTTTTTCTTTGAACGCAATTTGAAAATGTTCGAATTCTTGATGCGAGCAAGGGCTTTGCTAGACGGAGTCCGTACCATTTCTGCAAAACGAATATATGAACTGCCCAATTATGTTTCCTTCTTCAAAACGAAAGCGATTATTATGTTTCTTTATGGAAAATTCACAATTGTAAATCTCACTTGACCAAAATGAACAGTTACAAGAAAGTACTCTAATTAAATAGTCTAAACAATTCACATTATAGCGTTATGCTGTTACAGAGAGAATTCTGTCCTTCTTTTTATCAATAGTGGTGTGCCTATAGGGTCTATTATGACACCACTGCTTTTAGTTTATTCGTATTATATTCCTTCCCTTCCTAATTTCTTCCCCGCCAAGACTGTGCTATAGCATCATAACGTATTCGCTGAGCTTTGGCTTCACTGTAAAAATAAAAACAATCCGGCCAACAATTCTGGAGAATTTATACCACTCCGCAGGCGGATGACTTGAGTAATCTTGGCTCCAGATTAATTCTGTATTCTGTAGTTCGATTCAGTTGTATCGATAATCGAACTTATGGCGTAATCAATGTAAAAATTCTGATTGGGATTTGAACTCAACATTCGGCCATAAGTTCGAACGATCATACAATCGAATCAAATTACATAATCTGTCCCCAGCTCCTTCCCTTTGGATTACAATGGATTATTAATTTTTGATGTCCTTTTTCAGAAATATTTTTGACTTCTTAAGAGAATTTCTCTCATTTAAAACGTTAAAATGTCGATAAAATCAGTGCCTCCATTAAAAGCAATTTAGAAAATTCCTCAAATAATTTTCCTTTTTTTTGAGTGGAAATTTTATAATTGCATTTTCTGAAGGTTCCCATTATTCTAGCCCTTGAAACTAATCCTTTTGAGGATAATTTCCTATTCAAAGTGGATTTTGCCTCGCTGGAGGAAGTAATTGTCCTGTGCAGAAAAAAAAAAAATCAAGAGTTTGTTGCCACACAGCTATTCGCCGTCATTTAGCCATCAAATGAGCTGGAAAATAGCAAAATGGCTGGGAGCTGATGCTTGCACGTACGCACTTTGTCTGCGATTAAACTTGAACTTTTACAATATAATCGTACTGCTTTCTACACCCGCGACCCGCCATCTTTTAATGCCTGCAGGAAGAATTCCTTTCAACAGTTTTTCGTTCATTGTTCCCAAGATTTTATGGCGAATTTTTCCCGCTTTTCCTCCGACATTAATTCCGGTGGCTGCCTGGAATTCTGATTTTATGGCTCCTTCCCAGATATGAGTTATTCTAATTTTATGCCAGCTTTTAATTGCTTTCGTAAAATTTATTTGGTTGCTTTATTGCCTTGGGATATTGTGCCCGGCAAGGTGCCATTAAATTTTATTCTTTGATGGAAACCAGCCAATTCGAAGGATATAATTAGCGACGTAACGTGGTATGACAGGTTGGCGAGACACAGATCTCCTCACCCCCATCCTTGTGATCCAATTATGTGTTTACATAGCAATTTGATATGCCGTCAGAACATCTTAATCCAATTATTTCAAAGCGAGAGGCACGATTATCACAACATTAAAACAGGAGCAGTTACCGGTGCCAAATTAACTCGACTCGGGGATTCCTCTCAGGACCGCGGAATCCTAATTAGAATTCAATTAAAATATCCTGGGAAGACGTCGTCACGGTTAATTGTCGTTCGACGAAGTTTGCAAAATGAATTCCATTAGATAAACCTTTTCAGACTTTCTCCCACGGAAGAGGAAAACGAACGCACCCACGACGTGGCAAAGGTTCAGTTCTTCCGCCTGGCAAGATAAGCCTTTACAGCAGTAGCAGTTCGTTTTATCTCCTTTTTCCACTAGACTTATTTATGAGCGGACAAAATGGTGTGGAGGATGGAAAACAGGAGGTTGCATTACCCGCCTTAATAGTTGTGTGTAACCTGGGATAAAGCTGGAATCTTTAGCATCACCAGAATATATCCCCAGTTACCACAAATTATAGTGCTTCTCGCTTGTTGACTTCTTGTATGTAATGCAGGCTAAAAGTTAAGGAAATGAAACTTTTCAGCTTAATGAAGTGGGGCATGATGGAATCTGCAAATTACCAGAATATTGGGGTAAAAATTTTTTTGTACGAGACTTTGGCGCAGAATAATTGGTGACGACGTGAGTAATCTCTTGGGAGGACTTTACTGATGAAAGCCGTATGGCTGAAAATCAAGTAAAACTTTCTTATCTTTTCGGGTAGCTTTTATACGTGAAGTTTTTCTAATTGCAAAATTTCCAAGATAAGTAAGAGATAACATATAAATGGCAGAAAGTGGGGAAGTTTCTTAGGACCCTTCCGTATTAAGAGAAAAGAGAGTTTCATAAGCCATTACAACACGCAATTCTGCTTTCAAGGTTTTTTTTCTTTTAAAGAATTTTTATGATAAAACTGCGGAAATAAAAGTGAGAGAGTTAAAGGGGAATTGCTCTACAAAGCAATGATTCTCCACGACTTTTAAATTGATGGCAAATAAAGCTGATATATGAAGTCGAATGTTGATCTTTACAAAATCCTAATTTCAAATTTGAATCAAAGCTTTATGGAATTCTGAGCTCACATTTAGTAGTGGGGCCACGTCTCACTCTTATGCAAATTGTAATAATTTATTTTAACAAGTATATCAAAACAAGGTGGATTTGGCATTGGACTTCGAATTTGAATTTGGAATGCTCTCTAACCGTTTGAGTGATTTTAACACGTTGACTGCCAAAATTAGCATAAAAGCTTTCGTGAGAGAATTATGTGTTATAATTCATTTATTCTGAGAAAGCTTTTAAAGGGGATAACCGGTAACCCTTACGGTACTAACGTGTGTTCTTTTTCAGTTTATAGTGAAATTATCTATATTGGCAAAGGTATACTTGATGAGAAAATTACAAATATATATTTTATATAAATGTAGGATAAAAGTTAGTAATTCCAGAAGGTTGAAAATTTATTCACTCCATCTTTGTTCCCAATCCCCAGTCTTAACACAACACAACATAAAGAAAATTTTGAAAAACACTTCAAATGTTTCAATTTCTTTCTATTTAATCTCGACATTTGTACAACCTTTTAAATAAATTGGATAAATTGATTATTTACGACTATAATGGTAGCAAAACTCCCCCACTCCACCCACTCCACCCACTCCATTAGTGTCATTAAAATTAAACCCGCTTAAGGGTGGATCATCTTAATTTATAGTTTTCAGATATTACATTTTTCCGCATTATGCCTAATAATGTCAACACATTACTCCTGGCTGTCAAAAAATCCCTTGCCCATATCCTACATTGTATCCCAAAGCCATTGTCATCATATTTCAGCATCATTTTAATATGATCAAAATTATAATCTGCAGTGAACGACAGCCATGCTGAGGAAGCAAGTCCTCCAAATTTCCGACCACTATAAGTATTATAGATAGCTCCTAAAAACTAGCTTTATACACAAATTCCTCCCAGAGGGATACATCAATCATAGCTTTTAGGGAAATATTTACCGATAATCCCCAGATGAAAATATTAAATCCCACATCCTTTGTGACGGTTAAATTGATTGCACAGCAACAGCCGTCGAACGGGCCTGATTGCCTCTTCTCCGAGTATTCTCATGTTTGATTAGACGACGCATATGTGAAATATGAATTCCAATAACTTTGGAATAGGAATTTGATTAGAATGCGTACACCATTGAATTGGAATTGAAACGATGCATTGAAATTGTTATGCAATGAACCACATGCTCTTGAATTAATTCATTCGAAATTGAATGCAATGGCCATATCTTTGCAACGATAGGGAAACATAAGTGCGGCCAAACGCAGAGCAATGCTCATGTAAGTAAATAAAATGAAATTGTTCTCGTTAGAGCTTAATTGACTGTGTTAAAATGGGAGCTTAAGTGGAGCACCCTTGAAAGGGCGATTATGTGTGTATTTTCTACTTACCAGAACTGTATTTACTCCGTTTTTCCTTCCGATTCTTACGATATGTCTTTGTTAATTTCTTTGAATCCTTGGGATCTGAGTAGCCCTCAACTAATTTAACTGGTTGCGGTGGATGCGTAACTATTGTAGGAGGATCGAGAAAAGACACCTGAAAGTGATAGAAATAATTACCGGGATTAGTTTCAATAATGAGATAATTTGAGGTTATCTTGTCCTAACAACAACAAGAAATAGTAAAATATATATTGGATCTGTGAAATGAGGTAGGTAGTATCCATTTGGATCAGATTTTATAGTACAAATTTCATGTCTTTTAGAATGGTATTTGGGCAAAGCATGTAATATAAGTGGGTATGGGGTCATAGGGGTTACAGTGGACATAATATCTACTTATTGACAAAATCAAGAAGCTTGGTGTTCTAGAAATCACTGCATAGGATTAAAGGTTGCAATGATGGACGTTTTATTGCATGGTAATGTCATGATATCTTTGTGAATTGATGACGGCTCCCCTAATAATACTGTAGGAAGTTCTTCAATTTATTGCAGTATTGCGTGATATTGAAGTCACAAAATGAGACTTGTGGATGTTACTGCACCTTTGACTTTTAACAACTGCTGCAACTCCCTAACTTCGCCACCTTTAATTACGTTTGTTTGTAAAAATGTGCGCTACTCATATCTACATTTTATTCTTTTATGAATTGCGTCTTTTATCTCACTAACTTTCTCACCAGAATCGGCTAAATATTCTTTATCACCCATTTTAGCTTGATACGCTCAACTATTCAATGCAAAATACCAGTAGTAACTGATTGTAGAAACTCTTTCGCAAAGTGTAGTGAGGGTAAGGGGAGGGAATTTTAGTATGGCTGGACATGGTATGGATAGTTTCGAAAAGGGGATAAGTCTTTGAGGGACATGAGACATTTTGGAAATTGGCAATTCAATTGATTTTTTTCCTTAACCAGTTATAGTTGTTTTCCTTGTTTTCCCATCCCCTATATTACATCAAAATTTCAAGTAAATCAGGGATGGACTACTGAAGACATTTCTCTGTCAATAAAGATAATTCTTTAATTATGGGTGCGACGTTTTGTCTTTGGTTTTAATTTTAATTAGTTTTGATTGACGCTAATTTATTATTAACCCGATCTTTAGTTGCTGTTGTCGTTATTGATGAGGGCCACAATGAATGAATAATTGTTTAGCAACTTCGCTTTACAAGTTTAATTCCTTTTAGAAAGTTTGCTTCCATAATTGGTGGGTCCTTGTTAGATTTGATGGTATTCTTACAAAGGCAGTTTGCAACAGTCTGAGGATTTTGTATAATAGTATAACAAATATTTTTTGTTTTCAAGACAAATTTTAAAATATAAAAATTTTTAATGCATATTTAAAGGCGTACGGAAGAATTGTCACCCGAATCCATAAAGTCGTCAGTTTTGAGGGACCTGGGAAAAAATCCCTTTTAAATTATACAAAGTTAAGTGTAACAGTCATCAATTAAAATATCGTTTCCCCAATGCAAAAATTGTTAACTGGAGAAGTCGTCCTGTAATTCACCTTAATTTGGCCAAATTGCATTAAATACATCAGCAATTACCATAAAAGCCTTTTTCGTCTGGAGTTCGAGTCTCTATCGCTTTGTGTTGCCCTCGAGATACGCACTGGAGACTTTCTAATAAGTTGCGTTAAGTTTAATTACAGGAATGGGCATGGTTGTGAACGTCTGTTTCGATTCGCTCCTGTATCTTTTCGCATGGAGGAGTTTTATAATTTCCTCCAGGGAACTTGGCCTGACTCGATTACCGGAGCGGAGGTGAATCGGAATCACTTCAGTTCCGTTGCCATAGCCCCATATTTCACTACTACCAAAATACGACTCCACTTAGCGAGGGACCAAGAGTACGACGACTGTCGAACAGGTCTCCGAGTAATGATTCATTAACAGAACCTAAATGTACTTTGCGTTATTCAAATCACTTTCATTTCATTATTTTCCATTATTCTCTGCCATTTCCTTTGCCAACTCGAATGTTTTGAGTGCCACTTGTAGCGAACTTGGTTTCTTTGAATTGTTGTGCTAATGCAATCTTCTACTGTCGTCTGCAGCATTTTAGCAGGGAACACACTTTTGGGGGATGGGGGAGTGTTTTAATTCGGAATTGTAATGTCCTGCAATTGTCTATGCTCTATGAGGTGTTAATTGCGTAATTACGACTTTTTATACAACAAATGCGATGGCTTTTTAACTGCGGGAACGATTGTGTGAATGAGCTCTGTTGAATAACGTTTTAACGCTTTCAGAACATTTGACGAAAGTTTACTTGAAAAGAAATTAAAATATTTATCTTTTAAAAAAATTTCTAGTGAAGATTAAAATCGATTGTAATAGCTCACGAAAAAATATTGTAACAATTGTAAATGTAATTGAAATGAAATGAAAATTCTCCAAAAAAACATTTACATACATGAATTCTCAAAGGTTGCTTAGAGCATCGTCAGAGATGACAAAGGGTTGGTGTTTGAAGTTCATGTAACGTTTTCCTCTATAAACTAACAACAATGGCTACAGGGCCGTCATTTGATGTTGGCAAGTACATTTCCCAGAGAGTATATGTTATGTAAAGGTATAAAGTACAAAAGAACGTATGTATACATGTAGTATTCAAATTTCACCTTTGATTCTGTATTCTAATCATGGTATTCACGTATTAAAAATTTTTCCGTAGTGAATTCAGACCTGAAGTAGTTAGGCCCGTTAAGGCTATGATTTAACCTGTCATAAAAGTGCCATAAAAACATGTTTCACTAAATCCGCATCAATACTCAGTATCAGAAGCAGGATATTAGATATTATTTTTGAGTTTAATTCCGACAATACTACTGCGGAAACACACACACGGTGATAACAAAAACGGTGGAGACAAAAGAGTGGGTCCTGTACCACACGTCGAAAAGAGACGACAACGTACAATCTGTGGAACAGGTGAGACTACCCTCGACGTCGAGAGGAGGACTGCATACACGCAGTGTTACTGTTGGTTTGGTGAGATTGTCCATTGGGAGCTTCTGCCGCTTGTTGCAGAGGTCTATTGTCAGCAACTGGAGGGATTTCGAATGGCTCATAATCGTGGCGGACTCATCTTCCATCAGGATAATGTAAAGCTGCTTGACAGTTGACCGAACTGAAATAAGCGCTAGATTTTGAGTTTCATTACCAACAGCGATTTTACAAAAAAAAATAAAAGGACTATTTTTGGAAATTGTGTTTTATAAAATAAGGTCAGAGCTAATACAGCTTATCAAAAAATCAAAATTTTCAATTCGAAATCAAAAGGAACTCTTCGTATACCTAATATTTTTTTTAATTCTAGGAGTAATACAAGGAGGAAATATCTTGTCAAAAAATTACCTAAGATAGTAATTGTAATGCATGAAAAAAGTCAAAATAAAATGATTTTGATTTTAAAAAGGCTAGGAAAACATTCTATAGAGAACCCATTCTGAATGAGAATAATTCGTCCAAGTTTTATATTTTTGGTTAATTTCAAAGACAACTTGTAAGTGATAGTGAACGGAAGAAAGTGTAGTTTGTCATAAAAACAGTTATAGTACCTGACAACAGCCTTCATGATATTTTGAAAATATAAACAAAGGAAGTGAAATCATCCACTCACTAAGTTCAGGGCATTAGGTTTTATGGTGCTATTAAATTAGAAAATGCAATAAAAAAACTCATTTATCCCAAAACTTTAAAAATTCCAGTGTCCCAAAAATCTTCTATTTAGCTTACCGAAAACAAGCACTGCAATAACGCGACTCCATAAAATACTTCAAATGGGGAACGTTGCATGAGTTGAAATTTGCTAACATTCCTTCGCCTTTCAACCATTTAATGGAATATGGAAACGCTCACACCAGTCTTATACCCTAGTCGGCTTTAAATCGAGAATTTGATATGAAAAAATTCCATTGAGGAATGTTCCCCATTATTTAAATATTTGACTCAAGAAGTTTTATACCCCACAATGGGAAAACACCGCACTCACGAAACAGTATGACGGAAACATGAGCACCATTACGTCGGTTTGCTTGCTTGCCTGGGTCCTGCACGAGGAAAGGGGCCCGGATTTAAAGTATATACTTTGGTTGCTTAGTGAATCTTCCTCGTGTTGCCTGCTGTTGCATCACAAATATGCCTATAGGCTGAAAATTTAACCCAATGACGGAACCCCGTGGCATCCCATCGTTCGATAATAGCAGTCTAGAAAATCTCGTCTATGACGGGAGGCACCGGTTCGTAGTTTATTAATTTCAATGTTCAACAGCTGCAGGGGAGAGCTGCGTCTTCTTTCAAATTGATAATCAAAAATAAATATTTTAGCAGGGAATTTGAAAGAACTCGTCTGACTTTTTAGGGTGAATTAGCTTTATAAGAGGAGGCAGAGAGGTGATTGGGACCAAAGCTGCCAGTCGTTGATAAGGTGAAGATAAGAAGATTACAGGTGCTCTTTACTGCGCTCGTGAGACGAATATTTATTATACTTTTAGGATTAAGGGTACAGATGATGTTCATTATTTTTTAATATAGTAAATTCAGTTGGAATAACATAAAAAACAAAACTAATTGTAGTATTTGCTTTCATATTTGCGCAATTTTATACCATAAACAAAGTAAAAGGATAATAATATTTATGATACGTATATAATGTACGCAAAGATTATTGAATTGGAAATTTTGAATGTTTTCTTTCCGCTCTGAAATTCCTGATATGAATCGGGTTAAACTTAAGAAATGAACAGGATATGCTCCTATTTTGGTACCATTGAGAATTTTTTTAAATTTTTCCTGCTCCACTTGTATACTTCTTACTTCTATAAAGTTTTGCATTAGTTTTAGCAAATTAAGGGTCTGATTTTCCATCAGGTTTACCCTCAACGCTGATAATAAACACTCGGTTCTCGTCTAGCACCTCTCTTACTTTCTTAGAAGGATTCTCTATAAATCTCCATGATCTTCAGTTCACTAAAGTAAGACATACCGATCGACTATTACTAATTTTTACGATGCAATAGCTATACCAGTTATTACTCTAAAAAATTAGATTATGTAATCAAGAGTAGAAAATCTAGATAATTTTTCTGGAACTGGCTAGGCCTATGGTATACTAATTTTTTTTACTAGGTCGCGTAAAATGAGAAGAGGAAAATTATTCCTACGATTTAAATATGTATATTCCGCAATTACAGCACAATTATTTCCGTTCAAAATCCTCGTCGGTGGCTGAGCGGCCTGAGACGCACGTCTGAAGGTTTTTCCTCCCCTCTGAACGTGGGTTCGATTCTTGCAAAAGGGCGCGGTGATTTATCTGGATACCAGCGGTTGAGATAATTTTACTGACGAGAATTATACCTGCGAATATTATACAGTAAAAATTTCACGCCAAAAATTGTGGCTTACTTGCAACATTTGTCAGGTTAAAATTTCTCAATCTCTTCGTCCTTAGAATCCCTCTCCGCTAGGCTATGCTGTGTGCATCATAAAAAAATCTAAAAAGCTTTAAAACGCGTTCATTTCTATTGCTTCGTTAAAGGTGCATTACTTTCATCTTTTATTACAAAAATAACGTGAAAATTGGAAAATATTTTTATGGTTTCGATTGTAAAAATTCATAGTTTTGGGCTATTCGTTTTATGTATGCCATAACTCTCCACCACGCTATACATTATCCTGGAATTTTATATGCCAAACGTCATGGTTCATTCCACAACAATTCCAAGAGCTGCTCTGTTTTAGGCAGGATGCAAATATAAGTGACAAAGCGTTGGTAAAAGTATGCGTTCTAAAGGGGGACCCTGCCATAAATATGGATGTATGAAGGATTTGCCTGATACGTACTTGTTTCCAGGGTCCCCAAACAGCTCCCGTATAAATTATGTGAAGTCCTTTGTGTCAGGAGTATTTAAGCAATGTGTGATGTTGCGTGGGAAGAGAGTAATTCCACCCGGGTTTCATTGTTATCGCTGCATTGTTGGCAAAACGAAATTGTTCTTACTCTGCTGGGTTACTAAGTATAAAAGCTTTCAGAGCATTTAGGGTGGGTGGGGTGGATGGAAGTGAAATGGACAGAAATGAAATGCACAGGTGATTCGTAGTCATAGTCGTTATAGCTTGGATATTTGAGAAGAGGTCGTAATCCCCATTAGTTAGGCCCATAAAATTAATGTGACATGTGTGGGAGGACATCAAGCTGTGTTGTCGTCTTGTATTAAATTCTGCCACTTGATAATATGAAGCTTACTAATAAGGCCATTAATTTCATTTTAGAGTTGGACATATTGTTGTGGTTGGCCAGACTTAAGAGGGACGTAAATCGGCCTTATAATTGTGATAGGAAATTAATCCTTCGAAGTATATAAACTATTAATAAACGTCTGATGCTGTGGAGTCATGTGCTAAGTTTCAACACTTCTGGGATTACAATCAACATCTTTGATCTCACGGACCCATATTCATCAACGAGAGTGCTTTTGTCCGAATTATTTAAACCCTTTTTGAGTGATATGAATATATAGGCAGGATATGTAACACAATCTTCATTGTTACAAACTTAAGGAACAATGTACAGTTTTCATTTTCAGTTTGGGGTTAAGTGCAAGAACTTGTTAACAGTCTTGTCTGACAAAGTTGCAAACTACCGACAGTTTGTGAAAAAAATACACTGTTTTTGTTTCTAATGCGATGTTTCCAGTTGGCCTAATTCGAACTGAATCTTGCTATTGTTGTTATTGTTATTGATATTGTTCTTGATCTAGAAAAGAGTTTTGGAAAAATTAGACCCTCCTCTAGTTACACCGATGGATCTAGAATGGAAGAGATAACAGGGATGGGGATTTATGGTCCAAATTATAAGACCTCGAAATCTCTCGGTACTGCACCAATCATTTCTCAAGTAGATTCCCATGCCATGGAGTTTTGCGCATACGTTAGTATCGATAAAGGTGTAAGTGGCGCAAAAATGATTATTCTATCGGACAGTTAGGCAGCGCTAGAGGAAATTGTGCATTAAATTACCATTTAAAGAAAGTGGAGGAAACCGAAACGACAATCATATGCTCTATGAATGCGAAGCCTTGTATAGATTAAGGCTAAGTCAACGTGGAAAGGTCTTTACAACGCCTACGGAGGTTAGGGCTTTATGGGATCAATTTCTAGCGGATGGCAACAAATTAAATAATTAGGGTCGGTCAAAAAATTCAATAATTTGCAGTACTTAATTCGTCCTGGCATTACGACATGGTTGATAAAATTTTCGACTCTTTGTTACGAAGGACATTTGTTCGTGCTTTACCAGTTGATGTAGGACACTTATTCGGTCGGTGATCCAGTAAAAAATCGAGCAACGGATGAAGAGAGTAATGCATAGTAGTGTACGTATTTTCATTACTTCATTAATGAAGTAATGAACACATTTCCTACTGAGGCATTAAAAATTCTTCTTAAGTTCCTTATATGTTGTTAACTCGACGTAGTGTTTGTGTCCATGATAAACGAGTCTATTGCTTTATTATTATATTGCGTACTTTTTAGCGAAGTGTTTTCATTGGCTCGTTACAGTCTGTTTTTGATGGATTCAAGTTATATGTTTATTTAGTTGTTTGACTTAAATAAGTTTTTTTAGTTTTTGCATTATTTTCACATTAAATCACTTTTGCTTTTTGTTGTTTATTTAGTTATTATTTGATTTCTTTCAGTTTTGCATTAATTAGGAAAGCTACTTATTTATTCTTTCCTTAACTGGAGAAATAGATTTCTTTTCTGAATGCTTCTGTATGTACTATTAATGATTTGCTCAGGGATATAGTTCGGTTTTCCAAATAAGAAGATAGACAGTTCAGAAATTCAAGCGAATATCTGGATAACAACAAAAACAACTTTTATGCACTCTTTAAAATTAAAATATGATTTATTACCTTGATATAAAAATGTGTTGGAAAATTACTTACGTGCTCAGATAGAGGACTTGGAGCTGCCCAATTGTCGGGTATGGTTTCTGCCAAACATGGATCGAAACTGGACGGTCGTTTTTTCACAAAATCGATTGGCAGGCTGTAGTCATCACAGACGGATATCTGGAAAAAAAGGAAAAAAATCCAACTATGAATTTACCAAAATAAAAAGAGGAAATCTGAAAAACAAAAATGCTCCATTTCCGCCGACGGAATATTAAAATTATAGAAAAGGAACACTTCCACCACATGGCAGACGGTCTAACTACCCGAAGAAAGCAAAACAAAAAACTCGCTTTCATGGAACTTTAGTTGGGGCTTATTTGTTTGTAGTGTCATTCGCCGTTATCATCTACTAGAATTTAAGTTGGGATGAGATTTGGAGTTGCGGGTGGATTACGGTGTGTTGGATGATTCCATTGTTGTTAAGAAAAATGGCGTCAAAAAGGGGAACGACATCGCCATACCTACGCCCTTGCCTTTTGAATTCTGCCTCTAATGAATATGTCAACTGCATGGAAATCTTCCTCTGAATCCTTCGCTTCCTTTATGACTACGAATAAGGAATGCCTGCAGTGTCTTAAAGACCTATTATGAATTATGCTCTTTGGGACAGGACTACGGTCTGAAAAGTCTGAAAATTCTTTGTCATATCTCATCCTACTCGGGAGCAATGTAGAAGTAACTATCTCTGTAGGATGCCATCGTCTTCTTAAGGTTTCAAGGCAAATACCTTCAGTGAAAGGATTACGAGGATTTTGTTTTTGCACGGAATATTTCAGGTTTTCTTTGACAGACGTCTACTCCTTCGCACAGAGATACTTCTGTTGAAAGCAGTTTGGATATAAATCATGAGTGAATCTCACGGGAAATTTATGAGAAATAAAATGAAGCGTTCGTTGCCTGGTTTACAGAAAAGCATAACTAGTCCCATGACGAGTTAATTTTATATTTTGGGAATATTTAGACTTTCTATTTTCAGAATGATGGAAGACACTGAGCTATTCTAAATATTTTCCAATAAATTTCATGTCAAAATAAAGAAGGTGCTTCAATTACTGCTGCATCAGATGTAGAACAATAAAGAAAGTTTATATTCTAAAGAACGGTGCTAGATAAATATATTAACAACTTCGCTTCATTAGAAATGCTCTTTGCTGTAGGGGAATGTAGGGCAAGCCGGCTTCTGACGGTACGGATTTGTAAAAGAGCGTATCTACATATATCTAGTCCATATATCGTGAATGTAGGACAAAAAAGCTGTAAAAATTCTCTCATCTAACACAACTAAATGTAAATAAAACATGTGTCAGAAACGTGCTTAAGTTATGAAAAATCACCAGAGTAACTTTTTCCCATTCATTCAAGAACTTTTCCTAATTCATTAGCCATTCTCATTTCCTACATTTCCTGTTTACGGAACTTTTTTACTGCCTCTAAATGATCCCAAATTACCAGTATTACCACATAGTCTGGCTTCTAGAGAGGAGCACTAAGCTACATTCACATTGTCGTAGCATTTTATGTGCTAATAAAATTTCTGTTAATGTTTGAACAACTTGTAGTAAGTGATGTGCTTTTTGTGTCGACTTTGGCAACTATAACTGATTTTTATTACTTTCTTTTGGGATTGAGAGTACACTACATTAGTGACAATAGATTTGTGCTTTTGTTAAAATTAAAAATTAAATTAGATATCATGTACAATATTTTTAAAATTTGTAATTAATTTTACATCTTTTGCTGTTTACTTATTGCAATATAAAATGAGCGGACTCTAATTGTGAGTTTGAGTCCATGTCCAATCAATACTTGAGTCCACTCAGTTCAGTTGAAAGATGAAAAGGCGGATATTTCGGGAACTAGACAAAATATCGGTACATGTTTAGTCTCAAATGAAAGAAGGAGATAACCTGTACATGTAATAAAATATACTAGTTCCAGTTTCAATTGGTGTGCGGTTGCCAAATTTTATAAGAAGCAATTGCTAAGATGAGGAGTGCATGAAATCAATATAGGGTGCACGTTAATTGCAGCTTTTTTTCGAGAAATTTACGTATTTATGTGAAAAAAGCTAAAAAAAAAGCCAAAATTTTGTTTTTGAAAATAAGAAATAGTAAAAACGAAAAATCGTTGTCATCGATTAATAAAATCAAAGAAGTTCCGCGTATATCAGATCAGAATATTGGAGAAATAAGAACGAGCGAACTTATGTTGGAATTTTGTCGGTAGCAACACCGAAAATATAATCTGATTTGATGTATGATATCGTGCGCCATTCAATTGGTAACATATGCCCAAATTAACTGACAAGCTCCGACACATCGTAAATCCAGTTGTACTCAGCAAAACGATATATCGCACGCCAAAAATAAATATATTCAGTTTGCTTGCCTGCTTTTTATAGAATCTATTCGTAAGTACCCACACCCCACCACAATCCATCAATTTAACAAAACGAGAACCCGCTTCTAAGGTCTCAATAAATTTAATTATAAAAATATTCCTGAAATGTTTTCCTATATCCAGAGGAAAATGACTCAGCACATTTCTTTTTACCAACCCCTACTCTTTACCACCGATTGGTTGTTCTTTTTCCATATTTATTTCCTGCATGACAACTTCTTACCTTTTTGGAATTTTCATGTCATTTCTTTTTTCTGTTTATGTTGAAAAAGTCACTTAATCGGAAAAATTGTGGGAATACATTCCTCATGGGAATTGCTGAAATGGGGGAACGGGGTAAGAACCAGAAAAAAAAAATTCATATTACAAATTTAAATATTTGCGCAAGAATACAAACTCTTGATGTGAAACTAAAAGAAGCTATGCTGACCTGAAAGCGAAATTGTTGACACATATACAACAATGGCACTTTATAGTCTGTTTTCACTGGATCATACAAACAGGACTTCTGAAGACGACAGGAAAATTGATGACCTCATCTTTATTGAGATTGTAAAGAGGAGATAAGAACCATTTCATCCCACTTGCAAGACATTTGCAAAGAACTTGGTGTTTTCGACGCCAAATTTAAGAAACGATTTATCATTCTCATCCTCGTTTTCCTTTTCATTTTTGTTCATTCCTGAAAAGATTACTTCTATTTTATTAATCTCTAACTTTTTCCTTTTATTATAACAATGAAAGAGTTACGGGGGTTGGTTTTGGCGTTCTGGATGAATGCCTCAAAATATAAAAGGGTTGTTAAGATGTTAGAAGGAGGTAATTACGTCAACGAAAAATTAAAACTCTTTTGTAAGATTTAACAAAATTTTAAGCGAATTCTTGAATGGACTTTAATTATTTAGTTGATTTTATGTTTGTAGTTTTCCATCACACGGGCTGGTGTAATTACCTCGAGAAAAAATTGAACCCTATGTAGTTCCCTGCACATTTCACAATACCAGTCAAGTTCTTCCGTTTCACTGTATTTTCGGGCAAGTTTTTCACTTAAATTCACGCACCGGGGATGAAAGGGAAAACCACATGGACCACAGCAGAAAACACTCGTCTCTAGGTCCTGGAAGTTAGTCCAACACTTTCCACAAAACATTTCCTTATTCCCCGAGAACTTTTAACAAGATGTAGCAATTGCGATTCATAACGTTTCACGAACGTGTTGAAATCAACATTTTCCAAGAAATTACAGAGAACTTCTGTCCTGTTGCCTGTAAACGTTAAGCCTCTAAAGCCCTTGATGAATCCCTTAAGACCCATTGAGAAAAACAAGTGAAAACCTGAAAGCCTGTCGTCTGCCCCTTCCACGGTATGAACCCTTTTCGGTTCTTTATTACAGTAAACAAGTAACAGCGCACTTGCTTGCAACCCCAAAGATAACACGTCTCCCCGTAAATAATTAATATCCATCCCGGACGTTTTTCACCTCGAATATGAGCACAAACATTGAGCTTTTCCAATTTAGGACGAGGAAGCAACGCCGTCATTCGCCAAGGATGATACACGGGAAGGGTCACTGAAGCGCACATATAAAATTAATGAAAAACCATAAAACAAATCTGTCCTATGTCCCAAGGACATGTTGCAATTTGATGGGAAACACAGTAAATGAGTGTGTGCAATGAGCACGGATGGGCCATAGGGAATCAACCTGACACGACTCTCTACATTTTTTTCCTGCAACAATGTTTTCTGTGGGTGGCGAGCAATGAGCCATGTCTTTGGGGAAATTATTTCGGTGCTGGGTATGGACGCCTTTTGACGAAGTGCCGGAAATGGGATTTTAAGGCTAAAAGTGTCGTTTTTATGGTTGGACAAGTATCACTGTCCTCATGTACACTTCCCTGCAATGCACTCATTTACTAAACTGCTGGTGGCCGAAAGGGTTAACCAGTAGCTAAAATGTCGAGCTTTACTCCATTTTACTGCTTTATTACATTTTATGAGCGACACTACCTCATTTCAGAAGTTTCATACGCGGTGGGGAATTCAATGAAAAGAAGTGTATGCGTCATCTGTAGAAATCTACACGTGCACTTTGCTACATTTAATAGGTCAAAGCTTTCGTTAAGGATTTACTTCGATGGTGATGAAAGGACGTACTAATGGGTCTACAAAATCATTCAGTGTGAGAATAAAAGGAGGAATTAAATGAGCTTTAGTGAAGGATGTCTCAATATGATGGAAATATACCATTAGTTGTATAAACAGGTGTCGATAGCATAAAGGATTCACGTCCTTGAAATAGAATACAGCAATATTTCATATTAAAATTTATAGAGCCACTAATGCAGGTGCGGTTATTTATAGTCTTTGTACAAACGTTTTTAAAAAGATTCTTCATTCGCAAATAAACACAAATGTTAGCAATCAAAACCTACTACCATCTCTTCAATCCTGATTTAAACCACAACGTAGCTGCACTACCGCTTTATTCAAGATATCAGATGACATTCGTTCGGCCATCATTTCTGATAAGCTCATTATTCCTGTACTGCTCGATTTTACTAAACCCTTTTGTAACGTTGATCATATTATTTTAACAAGGAAACTTGTAGAACGGGTCGTTCTCTGACTACCTTTTTCTGTGTTCTGGTGTTCCACAAGGTACAATCCTTGGACCCTTGCTTTTCTATGGTCTAGTACCCAGCTCTTTTAGCCAATCTTCCAGCATTTAGTCTGGACTAATCTCTTCTCACTTTTAGCTGTACTACATGCGTTAATTTAGATGATGTTATCTTTAACTCTTATAGCATAAATGCTAGTATACCGTATTAAATTAATGGTCAATACAATCTTCTAGTACGTAACTTCATGAAAATGGAATTGTTCTACACGATCGCATTTTCGGGAGTGATTGATGCGAGCTATTTAGCAAAAGAAATAGATATTTGCGTTACGCACAGAATTTAAAGTCGTGCTACGCAACAAAAGAAGTAAAGTACCTGAGTGAAATCTTCCACAGCTATTCGAAGGGCAGATCAAACGTAGATGAGACCTTTTGCCTCAAATTATGAACATCCAAATTAGAATCGAAACACAACACACCTTACTATCATTACTAACTACAAAAGATTATTTTCCCATAGCTAATCTAGAAAATCTCTAATCAAATGGTCGTAATTTATTGACCTTAAGTCACGGAACTGGAAGATTGGTTTGGTACTTTTCTGCGGCGACAGATTATAAGTAATAAAGAAGAGATCGTGATGAGATAATGAAAAAGAACGCTATTTAAAGAAATCAAGTTGATCTTTAATATCCACATAAAAAAAAGGTGAACAATACAGATAACTTGCAAGTAAGAAGATTATCAGAAATGATCAAGGGCACTAACTTCATTTAAAATTTCAACCGTTGATGTATAGGTATTTACATAATTCGTCTTTAAGAAAATCGAAAAATATTATATAAAATATTTTCTACAGGAAAAGTTTATAAAATTCATTTATAAGCTTTGAGGTTGACTCATACATTTCGAAGCTCTTGCAAAATAATTTTGAAGTAAATATTCCAAAACTTAACGAAATCCAACCGAATATGTCTGAAAAGAATTTTTACCCATGTCTAAATGCTTTCACACCCCAAAGGTAAGGCATTTCCACAAATCTGTCACCGAATTTATTTGCTTGATGTATCTCAACAGTTGTAGGAAAAACTAATTAAAACGAAAATCCCGTCTGACCCTAAATCAGAAACTCTTCTTAGGAAAAATCTCATTATTCACGTAACGTAATTAGGAAAATTGTTCCGGTCATTTATTCTAATCGTTATATCGCTTGCATATAAAAATCCCGCTAAAGCGATATGCGTGTTATTTTTAATTAAAGGTCCCAGACCTGAATGTTGCACAGCATCCCTTTTCCGGGGGGTGTAGATGTATTGCTTTACGTTACCCAGAGGCCGGAGCCGGAGCTCAGGGGATCTGATTGGCCTTAAGCCAAATTAAGGGACAGCATAAAGTACTTTAGCAGTCACGTCATGGATACGGCAGATGGAGTAGTGGCAAAAGTTTTACAATTTTTGCATTCTAAAGAGCAATTCAGGATTTTGCTAGTGGCGTGGCTGTAAAAATTCTTTTTCAAGAAAAAGTATTGTAATAGTTTGTACCTCGCTGTTACAATGTCGCTTTAAGGATGGAAGAATTAAGTGAATAATCTTATGTTTGGGTGTAGAGTTTTTCTTTCTTTTTAATGGAACTTTCATTTGATTTGAAGCCCACTAGAATCAGTACAGAAATAGTATAAAGTATTGTTGCAATTTCAGAACAATAGAGAGGGTTTGATTCTCTCTAAAGCAAAGATGTCTTCTGCCGTACTCAAAATAGTCCAATTTTGATAATTAGCACGAAATATATAATTAGCATCTGAGCGTCAAACTCGGTTCGGAAGTCGGCTTAATTTTCGTCTAGGTGTGTAGTTCACATCGTACTTGGCAATTTTAAAGAGTCTTATAATCGTTTTAGCTGAGATCAATGATTCAAGATTAAACTCCTTGCACATTGTACATTGACACCGCTATGGTTGCAAAATAATGCATACACATTTTAGTATTGCTCGGTTTTCCGAACTGATCACCACGATGTATTTCAAGACATGCCCACGTCAAAAGGATGAAATAGGTCTTGGAAGGGTTTACTATCCATCAGTTTTCAACGATCTCGAACGTATACCGCATCCGCATCCGATTGCGGGATTATTTTTGACTATAAACAAAAGTGTTCCGTCAACACAAACATAAAACGTTTTTCGGGATTACTATAACGTAGTTAACTAATAGACATCATAAAAATGGACGAAAGTAAACAACCCCTGATTACACATACCCGGGGCTGAACCATTAAGTAGATGCAACCAGCTCCAACATCATTCTACTTCAACATCACTCAGATTTTTTATATATAAAATCGGGAAGTATTTTTTAATGACTCTCGATATCTGAGACTATCTTTGTAGTACATATTCTCCGTTCTATCTCTGGTTCAATCTTATCCGGCCAAGGTTTTATAATAAGTTTAAGAGAAATTAAGTAGCCTTGGGTTTTGGATACCTTTGACTCGACACGGGTGTCCAAACCTCATTCTTTTAGCGAAAAGCATAAGATTAGTTTTAATTTATTTTTCACAAAGGGGCGACTCTCCTTAGAGAATTCCCATTTGTACTGATCACAAGTATATTCGTGAAGCTTTTAAGCTCTCTCTTACTAAGTATATTTTTGCATATATTTTTCTCACGAAAGCTTTTCTGCTAATTGTGGGCATTGTGGCAGTCAACGTGTATTCGAGGCAGATTAGAGTGTTTGCATTTTCTTAACCGTGCAGTCAAAGCTCAGGGAATGCCCCATGATGATATGCGCAGCCTTGACGAAAACGTCATCTCTTCTAATCGACCTCCTTAGGCTTCTATATATAAATAAATTATAAGATCTATTACCTCCTGGCTTCTATTAATGACAAACATCGACTGACGAATATTTAGTCACGCAAATTGCAATCAGAAGTACAAACTTGTGTTTTGAATTAAAACACCTAAAACCTCATTAAAATAGTAAGAATGAATGCCTTTTAAGTTCTGAGCTCTACTTGTAGGTGAATTCCTGATGGAATTTTCACTAATTTACACGAAATCTTCATAAAATACTTCTGGCCTAATGCCTACTGCAGAGTATTTGTTCTGCCATTGCACAATTTCTTCATTCGTATTTGCGCTCAATTCATCTGAATAAAGCTGTTCTAGTGCACTGTAAATGAACCTATAAACATTATGCAAACCTAGTCCCGTAACAGTCACTTAAAACCTACAGGATGGTTGCATACCATGCTGCCCCCACCCCGCAACAGAATACAATTTAAACAGTAATAATATCGCAAGAAGGTTTGTGCTGGTATCCAATTTCTATCCGGGTTTCTCCCTTACAATTTGTAATGTGGCAGTACTTATTGCATGGTAAACATCACTCGGGGGTCGTAATGGAATTACAGTGCAGTGAAACGTTGAAAGCCACCTGAGACTACCTGTAAGTAAGCGGAAATCTACTAACGAGTTTATGGTGACAGAGACTTTTAGGACGCGAATAAATTAGTTATAAAATGGTTCATGAAAATTTACGAACGGACCCCAAGTACAGGTGAGCAGGTACTGTAAGTTGGTAACGCTGGCAATTTTCAGATATTAAACGATTTTTATTTCCGCGCATAAACCTGAAGCGTCTGAGGAGTATATTAACTGAACCTGCAAGGTACTTTATAGCACAGAACGACACTCACTTTGGAGGTGATTAAGATTTTGAATGCTGTGCAGGAGGTAACCCTGTTCTTGTTCTTTAGTGCTTTATTTACATTCTACACCATTTCCATTGATAAAAGCAGTAAAGTACAGTTTTAGTAGTTATTTAAATGGTAACACATAAAACAAAACTGAATGGCGAAAAAACACCCTTTAAAAAGATGGGTGCTCTCACAGAACGGTCGAATTGGTTTTCTTTATGTGTTTTTCACTTTATTAAGCCGCACTACCCCCTAAAAAAATCTTCTTGATTTATGTTTCCTGGGTTAACATTATCAGGCTGCTCTGATTTCATATTTCAGGGCCTTTTCTTCAAACATTTTAAGAAATTAGGATGACAAATACTAAAATCTAAAGTAACATCAAAATATCTGTGGAACGGATCCACTTTTATTGCAAACATAAACAGAGGACAGATTTCAACATGAAATTCGGTCGTATGGGTTCTTTACACGACAATGGTTCCAGTCCTCTGATTAAATCCAACTTTACAACCGAATAACTCTTCCGAAATTTTGTAAATATACAAAACGAGCTCCGGGGGAGACGTGCACTAAAATTCATTTCTGGAATTTCGCCAACTCGACACAATAAATCACCGAGAAATGGGTGGTTTGACTCCCGCTCCAAGGGATAAGTGTGGATTATTATCCTTCACAAAGTTTCTCTCGTATTACGAATCTGGGACGATTTGTGGTTTTACTGTATCAAAATATACACTATACAGTATAGAATCGATTGGAAACAATTGCTGCGGGAAAAGAGGAGGTCGTATCTGTGGATTAAGATCACGTGTTGTGTTTGGGCTTTATTTTTAGCGACAAAATGTTTAATAACTCTGGAATGAATTATGGACTTGTGAAGTAAAAATCAGCTTCAAAAAATACTGTTGACTCTGCAGAAAAATATTTATTTGATGACTACAGCTTTCAGAATGATTTATATGGGTGGAAGCACTTCATACATTTTGGAAATTCGTACTTTTTTGTGTTTTGGACACATGACCCCATTTTTCATGATACTGCCTAAATTCAGAGGACTATATTATATGATATATGTACGTACCTTATCTATGGTGAGAAGTTCTAAGCAAAAATCAAGCCAAGAATTATTCAAAACTTAACGAGTATTCAAATAATTACATTCTATCGGCCTTACGAAATACAAAAAGTAAGGTATCGGATCATATCTTACCCAAGGAGCACTTTTTTGAAGCATCAAAACTACTACGAGTATGGATACAAAAGCACTCAGAAAATGAGGTAACATTTTGTTGGGTTATAAGACATATAGGGATCGGAGGGAACGAAAAAGCTGACGCCATACCAAAGCTGTGGTCAACTATAGTTTCAAGGTCCAGAACCATATCCCGTCATTGGGGGAGGTGTGGTGAAGATGCGCTACTATAGAACCGCTTCCCTATTCGCTGGCGATGAGCTTTTTAAAATGCAACCGCTCAGAAAAGACTGTCAAAAGCGTTCTTCTTGACAATAAACGGATGTTCCAGAACCGTAAATAAGTAGTCGGTTTCTCTACTTGATAGCTGGACTGAATGGGTGCACTGATTAAGGCAGCTTCTACACTACTGTCCAAGATGTCGTTTATTTTATTCTTCCAACAATTTATTTGGCCCACTATCACAATTCAATTCGATTCTATTTCCAGCAGATTTCAATTGTTGGGAAGCAGCAAGAAACAAAATTTATGGTCTGGCAGTTAAATTTTTACAGCCAATTTCTCATTCAATAAATCTTTTCAACTCTTTTAAGGCAAAACGCGACATAAATTTAAGACGGAACGAGTTATCTGGAGCGCAATTTTAAAATTCTTACAACCGTTTCTTGGGCATTATGACATAGTGAGGTGCACCCCTTCCCAAGTCTTAAACAAGCTGCTCTTGGTGGTTGTCTAGGGTTTGAGGAGCGTTAATTTGATGGCACATGCACTGCAGAGAAATAAAATTTATGCGGGTAATAAATTTTTTCTAGCATGCACTTAAAATTCACCCTCTCAACTTTAATGTAATTTTTCAATCTTCGACCACATGAATTCCGTGGAGTCCTTAAACATAAACTTGGGGGGAGGGTGCAGGCGCGGAACCACAGAGCTTGGCTTTGTGTGCATTTGACTCACCTCTTGTTATCCTGAAAATAAATCTGCTGGAAACTTTCATCGCCAAGAAACAAGCTGAACTCGTGCTGTAAATCGTGAATATGCTAATAATAGAAGTCAATGAATCGAGGCGGAAGTTGCCCCCCGAGTAGGGGATGGGAAGTTGAACAGGAACAAATCTGTGAAGACGAATACATTTCGTATTCACGAGCTCTTCTAGTGGATCTTTTGCTCTGCATTTGGAGATAAAAAAAATTCCTTAGAGAAAATCAACGATTGCTTTCAATGTCTCCTTGGATACGTCCACCTTCCGATTCTTGTCTCTGAATCGATTTAAAATGCCATAAAGAGTTTGGGCGGGAGGGAGTCCAAAAGAAGGATTCGGTTGAAAGTAAAATAAATGTTCTGAGTGGAATTCCTCCTAGATCGGAGTTCTTAGGCATCGGTAATTGATAGATGTCCAGTCAGCAGATGGAATTGGTTCCAATTTGTCGTCTCCTAGGTTATAAGACGGCATAAATCACAGGCTATTTCTCACTTTGGTTTCACGCCCAGTCAATTTTTGGAAAACACTCCGCCCTAAACAGTCTACTCTGATCCTGTTAAATCAAGAGGAATGCACTTTTCCTTTCAGCACATTTACAAGAACAAATCACTTCGTCTCTAGGTCTAATGCTAGTAATGTCGGTGAATTTGAACTCAATCAATTTGTCGCGAAGACCCTGAGTACTTTCTTTTGTTAAGTAGCTGTGGGGGAATTGTAGAACTGCCGTCCATGCCAATAAACCAGGATTTGGATGCCTCACGTATCTGAAGAACTAATTGAATTAAATGATTACCAGTCGTTGGGCAATTTTGGAAGTTCTAGAAAACGATGGACATGCAATCAGGTGACAACAGTAGAACGATGGAATCCTCCTGGTTGATAAACTAGGAGCTTGATTAGTTGGGATTATTTATTTGTCGCCATTCCCTTTAATTCGATTATCATTTCGTGATTTATTAGTCCTTTTGGGTGGATTTTGTGGAATCTTTCCAAGCCGATTATTTAGTGATGGATTACGGGTATCGACTGAACTGGGTAAAGATAAATCAACGGATTTGTTTCAAGGGCTACAGACTGCCTTAGCGTTGTCAGTGGATTGAGTTGAGCGTTGTTCATTAGTTATATATTTATTTTATCCACAGAACGAAAATAATAAGCCACAAACCCACAAACGATTTGATTTGATAGAATTCTGTTCCAGCTTATGGAATGTGGAATCACAAAGAATTTCTTCGGAAATTATTTGAAAAGTTTTTCTCAGCAAAAACACACAGAAGGTATCTTGTCCTTCGTTCAGAAACAGTGACCAAGAGCGCGTTATCTCCAATTTATGGCCTCTAAACATCTCAAGTCCTTTCTCACGTCGTAAAGCAATTGTAATTGTAATTTTCCATGTTTCCAGGTATTACTTCGATACCGAGTTATGCGCTTCTTCAGTTTTCGAGAAAAGGGAGCAGAACTAAGTAAATAGTGATTTGAAATCCATACTAATCTACATGTTACGCTAGCGCTGCTATATTTGCCAATTTACGAATGAATTTCTTCATCTGAGGCTATGATCCTTATTGAATCGACTATCGGTGATAATTATTATATTGCACCGTCTTCTTCTTTCCTCATTATTACAACGGTCGCATTATATTGATATTCTGTAAAATCGAAGTGGAAACTTTCTGAATTCAAAAGTCCCCACAATTAAAGGCCCAATCATAAACAGTAAAAATTTTCCCAGAACTGTATTAAGGTAAAGTCTTTGGATATTTTGTTTATTATTATTATTATATTGAAGGCATTTTTATAATAAGAGTTAAATTTCTGAATCTCAATCAGAAGTTTTTGCAATGTTCCGACTTTCAAGGCAATATCTTTACTAAAAGATATTCGTCTAGTGATCAAATTATATTCGATTCGATTTTCCTTGTAATAAATAAAGACAAATGAGTCTATTAATAGAGTGGACAAAATAAGTGTGTGGTAATGACACACTGCGAATGAGATCCAAAGTAAAAGCGGAAAGAAGAAAAGGTGAAAAAATGAAGCTTTCTGGTACTCCAACAATGGCTTGTTGAATATCGAAAGTGAAGCAATTTCTGCTACTCCAAATATAAAATATAGAATTGTACGCGTTAATTAGTGTAAACGTAGTCTCCTGTAATAATTTGCAAAAATTCCCTATTAAATATTGGAACTCTATTACTTTTATGGTTGCGAGACTCTCAGTAAATTTTGTTAATCTTTTTTGTCGTATCTGATTTCATTTCCCATTGCAGTTAATGCTGGGGTTTTAAAGACTAATGACAATTTGTAAAATTATTCCCCCTGTACTCGAATTGTATTTGAATTCTCATAAAACATTTATAGAAAAGTCAGTTAAACTTTACCAACTTCAAATAAAACCATAATCTTCCTTAAGCCAAATTTAATTAAAAATAACTCGAAAGGTCCTCTGAGGTTATCATTAAAAACTGAATTTCCTTTTTTACAGATTTTATCCGAATAGCCTTAGTCGGCTAC
>QYTT01081957.1:0-19404 GCA_006980735.1 Dasypogon diadema
TAAACAAGATTCAAGTAAATGATGTTTTCATCAAAAGTAAGCCCATCCAATGTATAGAAATTAAGTCACTAAATAAATCCTATAAATAATAGGGAAATATTTTATGTTGATTTGCACAGAAATAAAGTAATGAATAAAATCATTTTCCCATTATTTAAGAATGTTTAATCAAATCTGAAATTTATGAAATCATGGAAATCATCATAAAATTATTCTACACTTTATAAAAGTAATGAACTAAATCTTCTTACGCCACTAAAAGTGTAATATTTCGATTGAAATCTTAAATTATCTTTTTCAATAAATTGAAGTTTAAATCAAGATTTAAGCCCCAAGCTCTATTCATTTGCTTACCGAATATGCTCATTTTCACAATTTCTTGAGCTCCTTTCTTTTTCTCGTTTTTATACCCTAGATGTTGGGCATTGCAGCCTTAAGGTCAATTTGTGTAAAAAAAGATAAAAAGATATGTGTAAAAAAAGGACAAAGAATGGAGGAAAAAGAAAATTCTGTTCCTGCGGGGAAATTGACATTTTAGCTCGTAAAATTTTGTCGGCATATTTTTTGTCTTTTTTTGGATTTTATCTGTTAGCTTTACCTATTCCGCTCACACTATTTCCTTACAATGTTTTAATAATATAAATTGGCCTTTAAGCAAACTTTTGTAACGTATAAAAATATTCATGATTTAATGGGAGAAGAAAAATTTTTATTTATAGTCTAATATATGTCCATCTCTCTGTCTGTCTGTCTGTGTGTCTGCACAAATTTTGTACACACGCTCAGCAGGCCATCCTCTTTTGAACGGGCCCTCCCCCACTCCGATCCGATGAATTTTAGAATTTCGCCCAAAAAAATGCCTAGGCTTATAGCCCATGAATTTTGCTCGAATTGGTCGGAAATTTTTTCAGCGCGATTTCGGTGTCAGTCGAGAGGGCGGAGTTCAGAGGCTCCGAAAAAATTGCCCCCACACCGGGCCGTCCCTTAGTTCCCGAGATATGAGCCAAAAACCGAAATTGCATACTCGTGGACGTCTTCCTGGGTGATTTCACACAAATCGCTCTGGCTCCGTAAATACGCGGTATTTTAATCCGACAGGCTTAAACCCTCCGAGGTTCGCTGGACTGTCCAGGTGGCGGGTAAGCCACAATTTTAGACGTGAAATTTTACTGTGCAGCATTCCAGTGGCTTCACAAGTACAGTAATTTTCTTCAGTAGAATTGCTTCAACCATTGGTAAATCACCATGAACTTCTTGTACTTTAATCAGCAAATAAAATTGAAGAGAGCTGAAATATTATGAAGTACATAGGAACAAACGAATATGGTTAAGAAGAGGCGGTAGTAAAAATTACATAAAATAAAAAAATAAACAATTTTTGTGACAAGTTTAGATACCTTGAAATCACTACTTTTAAGTAATCAACTTAAAATATAAATATTTTCCTTATAACTCGTTTTTATTGTCGGTACACATAGACATAATGAATAAAAAATTTGTTTTTGAATCCACCTTGAAATGAGGCCGATTCTTATATTTCTTATCTTTCATAATATTATTTACTAAGAAAAGAGGTTGCTACTTGGGGCGCTGGAATGGCAATCGAGGTAATGAACATTGTCAATCTTTAAATGTGATTTCTTCGAGAACTCATTTTTTGTTTTGTCTAAAATGACTAATTGAATTCATTTTTGATTAAAATTACGGATTTTAGCGATTTCACTATCACCTCCCTTAAGGCCATTTCTCTATGATGCAATCATGTGGCCTCTGTTTGAGTTGCGATGCTTTACTAATAGTGTTTCACTACATGAATACACTTGGCTAGTGCCGCACTTCAGTGTGTGAAATGTACGCCTTTTCTCTGGTTGCAAATGTTGGTAGTACTTTCTGCCATTACAAAATTTTTTCCATAGAGGAAAATTGGCGATTTTGATAATCCCTAAGATAAGCGCACCAATTTTCAAACATGAAGCGCTTTCCAAACACTTTACAACTCTGATATTTTCTTTCAATATATTTATGTAGCATCTGTGGTCAACTTCTGGTCAATGGTCGATAATCTTCTATATTTAATTTCTTAATGAAGTATTTTAGCCGCCAAAAGTACGAAAATTCGAATATAAAATTGCATTTAGACATAATGTGTAAATGTTCTGGAAGTTAGCATGAATTTGCCTTGATAAAATAATGAATAATCCATTATATCTGGATATTTTGTAAAGAAAGAAGCGCTCTCATCCCACTACTTTTTTCATTTTCTTTTCTTCGTCATACATAATTAAGTTTCAGAGACTTCATGCTATCGTCCTTATCATAAAAGTAATAAAGAATAACAATATCACTCTTAGCCGACTTTTTATACATAACCATTTTACATAAAAAGCTAGTTTGAGAGTGTATATCGAAAGGCGAAGCATCAAGTCCTTTTATCTCTGCCTTGTAACAGCAATAAGAGTACACCTGTGGTCTAGTAAAATTTTCAATTTGTATGCATCTGCAATTACATGCGGGCGAACCTACAGCTAGAACCTACTATCAGGAGTAAACACACCCAGCAAGTCCTGAGGAGACCCTGAAAGAATATTATAACACCCACACATGAAACTTTGTCGCTCGCCAACATGGTGAGCAATAATATACTCACACAGTATTCCACGAGAGTCCCCGGGAACGTCATAAATTTGCACAACTTGCTGATTTGGCTTTTTTTCTCGGGAAACTCTGGATAACAGAAGGGAAGAGGTAGTTTTAGTCAGGCAGGTAGTCATTATATGGAAAAAGAAAGCTTTTCAACGTAGTAGTTGTTTTTATCTCTGCTGTTGTGTGACGCGATGGCCCAATTCTTTGATGAGTGTTATATCCTTGATGTAAATATTTTCATACCCTTTGATTGTTTGTCGGTAACAACAAGCGCAAATTGCTTCAGTAAAATTGATGAAATAACAACAAAAATTGTATTAAACGTGTAGAATATTCTTGGGCAAGAAACTCCTAAATAGGTTAAATACATTTTCCAAAGTAAGTCGAAGCGGAAAGATGAGCTTCCCTTAGTCTGCCGTCGCAAGTAAAATTTTGTTTGAACTTATGTAACTTATACACACCAGACAACTTTTGTTCTAGAAATTTGTAAATAGGAAAGTTAGAAGAGTAAATGTAAGATATGAGATATATGCAAGAAATTCTCGGCGCAAATAGATATGGCCGCTAAGAGGAAAGTTTGCACATAAGTATTTTGCAGACGTTGCGATAAAAAGATTTTGTTATTGATTTTGCCCTTGATATTCGACTGTCAAAGGTATTTCAAAAGCGAAACTTTGAAATTTTAAATTATTTCTATTATTCTATTACTATATCTTCTTCAATTTGTATAATTTGCTTATTTTTATTCTGTATTATTAAAACGAAATAATTTACGTGGAAATTGACTGCAAAGGCGTATTAAATATAAATAAGACAGAACTAATTTAGAACAAGAAAGGAAGCTATAATTGCTTGAGACCAATTATGTTATACCCGAAATGAACAATTTTGTAGAACAGGAAAGCTTTCGCTTTAGAATAGAAAAACCAACATTATATGAAAATACTGCAGGCTTAATAAGTAAAGAGTTTGCCAACTTGCCAAGATAATTTCCCAAATTGAACGAAGTAAATTTCTCGAAAAGATTTTTTCTCTGATATAGTTTATTTGCATGTTTGGTAGATATTTCTGGGCATTACAAAGGATTACTCAGATTTGTGGTGCAAATAACAAGGAAATAAGTTACAATTGGTTTATATCAATTATGTTATACCCTAGACGTAGGGAAGAAAAGAAAACAATGCGTTTGTAGTTAATTGTTCGCAGCTTCTTATTGTTACATATTCGCAGCTGACCTTCAAATCTGCAGGCAGTCCTACTAACCGCAACCTGTCAACGCACCCTTTAGCTTTAATTTGCCACTTCGTGAATATTCCGCTATGCTTTCCGATGTGGCCATTCCATATGACAGCCTAATTGTTCTCTTAGCCTGTCGGCAGGCTGTCACATTGTCATAGGTTTTTCAACATACCTCCTTCCATGGCAGAGTATGGTTCTGGGCATTGGAACTCCATAGTCGACCCTGGTTTCCTAGGCCTTTTCGTTTCCTTTAATACCTATGTGTCCTCTAACCCAACAAAGTGTTACCTCACTTTCTGAGGCAGAAACTTTGAGCTTCTGTACACATTCCATCGCTAGAGGTGAGTTCACATTCGTCCGGTTCTCGCACCTAACCCTCCTTTAAGTAGTCCAACGCATGAACTAGAGCCAACATTTTTGCCTGGTAAACCGAAGTAGATCTCTCCCGGCTAACATAGAAGGACAAATTTAACTCTTCAGAGAATATCCGCACCTGCCCTGTCGTCAATCAGATCTATCCGTGAATAAACAAATATCCCCCGGTGCCTTCTCTGGGAGTAAACCGTCACTAATAAGAGCCTTGTGAAACCTTTCGGCATTCCTCACCCTTTTAATTCTGTCCTAGGGCATCATGAGTTTCTTGATATCTTTTATGTGATCATCGATTCTCCTACGCTCATTCTCAGTTCTTAACGAGTACCATGTTCCACCCCTCTGCATCCACTGCCATCTTCATCACAAAGAGATCCCGTGGTATCAGCCCTACAAGAGCTTTCAGCGCAGCTGTAGGTGTGGCGGGAAGAGCACCTGTAATCCCTTTTGACGCTATCCTTTGCACCTAATCCAGTTATTACCGGTTAACGGTAACCTGGCATGTCTTATACCACCAGACTATTGGAGTTTCTTTGCTTCTCGCCATTATGGCTAAAAACAAATTTATTAATAATAATAAGAACTAAAAGAAAAAGTTGTATGAATATAGAAAATATATAAAAAATATTGATTCAAATAGAATAAAGTATTTAGAATTTTTTTAGTTAACTAGAATGAAATAAATTAATAAAGAAAATCTTATAACTGATTGATATTTATGAAATAATAAATTTGTTTCAATTATTTTCAATGATTACTGCAAATTAAAAACAGAACATGAAAATTCCTTTTAGATAACTAAAAGCCGCACACAACTCACACAGTCACCCAGGAGTGTATTTACCCAATTTCATTTTTGCACATTCTAAAGTGTGATGTCTTCAACACAAACCAATTCCTTTATTTTGTGCAGATATCTTTTCCTTATTTCATTATATCTCCCCGTTATTTTCAAGCTACGTTAATCGAATTTATCTATTGTTAATTGTCCACAATTTCTACACGAATTGTGGTGAGAAACTCAGAAGTAAACAGTCGGAATTTAAGCAAGAAATATTGATCGAATAGATTTTGTTTTTTTAAATATTTTTCATATGCACTAACATAGAAATAAAACGACTAATTATCGGTAATGTTGAAATCGCTGTGCGTAAAAGCTAAATTTAATTTCAGCCTTAAGTTTAAAATATGTTTAAATATAATTTTTAATAATTGAAAAGAAATGAGGTAATAATGCCTTCAAATCACGCCTGCCAACCACAAGAGAGTAATCATTCATTTTTCTCCTACGGCTGTTGGCTATTGCCCAAAATTGCTCCGTATAATTTCCGGCTCCTTCTATTTGAAAAATCATAACAGAGAATGGTAAAATTAATTTAATCAAGCTGGACAAAGACTGGGCGGCGTTTCCTGACCTATTTGGGGAACTTAAAACGTAATAAAAATCAAGTTCATTCTGTGTATCTCATTGCTTTCATTAAGCACCCCTCTTTTTAATTATCTAAACGAATTGCAACCTGTGACAGATTCATTATTTAGAGCTAAGTGAAAATGCCTGGCTCTTGATTGTATCTCATAAAGCAGTGAAAAATCATCGCCTTAAAAGAGTTCAGTATAATTATGTTAGTGAATCTCTTTTGTCTTTCTACCGTTTTTAACGTGTTTTGTTTATTTTTTCTTTGTAGAGTTACCCATAGCTTCTTTCAAAAGTGTAGAGATAAAGTTAGAGATTGTGTCTTTTTATGTCACGAGGGTATGCAGCCATTTGTTGGTTATGAAAGGGATAATAACACCCCTTCCTGGATGGACCGTTCACCATCTCTTGAATATGCCTCTTTGCCTTCTTAATACGCCTGATTTATGCAAATGATGAAATTTGACCTCCACAACTCCTAGAAGTTTTGCTGTAATTCTTAGCATCTGCTGTTGTTTCATACTTTCCATCTCTTACCGCATGCAGTCTTATAGCGCCTAGGAACTCTAGTTTAGGGCATGACAAAGGCGTAACAGCTGATCTCTAGTTGCGATAAAGCGTCCTTTGGATTTTATTTTGCTTTAAGACGCAAACAGCAAAGCAATTTTTGTGTTTAACTTATTTGGTAGGAAAGTTTAGCCCAACTTTGTAGAAGTTTTCTCTCAGAACCCTTGTTTGGATGGGGTTGGTGAATTTTCTAAGTTAATCTGAACGATTAAAAATTTAATAAGAGCGTGGTTAAGATATTCTATTAAGAAGCGAAAAACAAGTTGTGATCGCTTGGGGAATCTAAAAGTTTTCCCTAAATGGAAAATTCTTCCTGTCTTAGCAACTTTATGTAACGTTTCAACTGTGGTCAACCAGTTGTGCTGGAAGGCGTAGTTCAAAGTGAAAGTTTTACTGATTCACGGTTGAAAGACTTTTTTATTTATTGTTGTGAAATTTATATCTAGAAACAATATTTAACATGATAGGGGGCATTTACTCCCCCCCCCATTTATTATAGAAAACCAAACTAATTATCTTATTGATTTTGAGATATATGTTCAAGTTTTTTTTTTTAAATAAATCAATTTATATTTAATTAGCAAAGATCTTACTTATTTTCAATTTATCTTCTCTTATTCGCAATTTGCAAATATAAGAAATTTTACGCATTCATCCAGAATTTGAGCAACGCATTGCACGCAATCGTCTCAAGTTAAACAAACGAAATTAATAATCACCAAAATATTCGCCGTGTAAGGAGTTGTGACGGCAGTCGAGGGAATAAATCTGTTTCTGGACAAAAGTTAAAATTGAATTTTCTAACTAACGTGGACTCCAAAGAATTTAATTGGCTCAACTTCCAATGAGTTTTAGTGATTGCTTTGTTTATCTGCAAAAAAGTGAATGTTTGCAAACAATTAAGAATTTCGTACCTAGGACCTCAGTTATCATGATTTAACTTATCCATAGATCCATAAAATGAATAAAACCTGAAACAATTTCAGTGACAAGCGAATTATTAACATAGCGCCAGAGTTCATGAAGCATAGATAGCATTCCTCAAAATATATTTTCTGGCGACTTTCTCCAATGTTTCTTTCAGTAATGGATTGTAGGTATTTAACAAAATATAAGTCTTTGGAAAGTTTTAGAGAAATTCAAGTGTATTTCCCAATCAGAAAAACCCGTTCCAAATTAATATTTTAAGTGGATACGAGTACAATTCTCGTCAGTAGAATTCTTAACTACCCAGATATACCGACGCGCACTGTGCAGAATTTGAACCTACGCCAATAGAAGAGAAAATTTGCAGACGTGTGTCTCAGCCCGCTTGACCACCGGAGTGGGATGTTCAGTGGAGGAAACTGCACCAAAACGGATCAGTTACCATGTTTCGCCTGACAAGACTGTTTAGTGTATTAGGAATGATATTTTGCGCGAATGAATGTGAACGTTACCTGAGCACCATTTGCTGCTTAACAACAATCTTACATCTATATATATCTGATTTGTTTTACAGTCATTGTACTAGACTAGTGAAACCATCTATTCTAAACGAATTCAAATCTAATCTATTTCTAAATGCTACCAAGTACTCGGAATTCCAGTTCTGTTGAGTGATAATTCTGTCATCTTACAGGTAAAGGTTGCTTCTTGAAAGTATCAAGAATTTATTTCATAGAAATAGTGAAGTCAACCAAGCACCGACCCTTAAGGTGGAACATGCCGCACGTTTCCAGTGCGGCGCTTTGACAAGTTGTCTGAATACGTGCCGTGTAATGTCTCCTGTTACATTGAGTGAAACAAACGATGCAAGCGATGCTCAGATTTGTCCATGTTCCACTATTGCTTCGCATCGAAAGCGGCAACTGACAGGTTCCCTTGTTAAATTCAAAATAATTTTAGCGATTTAAATACCAGATACTAAACATAAGAAATTAATAGGCAAGTGCCTGTTATATAAGGTCTTTGTATTTTATATTACTTAAATGCAAAAGAATTTGTTTGTTACAAATAAAACTGAAATTTGTTAAAGTTTCTTATTTTCTGGTTTGGTTTGATAGGCATTTTAAATGATTAGGTTTCGATAAAAACAAAAATGTAAGATTTTTTGTGCTAAACGTGTTCGGGTAAAAGGGGTTGCTGTGGTCTGATTATGCTCACAACCTCACAAATAAAATAACAAACTCACATACCAAATTTCAGCACTCTACGTTGCTCCGTTCTCCTGTAATCGTGTTGACAGACGGACAGACGGACATGTATAAATCGACATAACTTATGATCCTGAGTAGGAATCTAGTGACTTTTATGGACCTACGATGACTTCTTCAAGGTGTTACAAACGGTAGACCAAGCTTATTAAGGTATTAGTTATACAAAGGCTTTAAAAATGAAGTATCTTTAGGAAAAACTCATTAGCGAAGATAAGAAGCATTCGTGTTTATACAATAAATAAAATTTTAAGTAAATTTTAATATTGAACCGATATGTCGCATTTTCCAGCAGCGAAAATGGTAATCAACTCCGGAGGGAACTACTTCCATCATGAACGGAGAATTCATTAAATGCTTACAATCAATTCAAAGTTTTCCGTAGAAGTAACTAGTTCTGTAATTCATTACCTTCTATAAAAGGTAATGCAGCATATAATGACATACCTCTTTCAAAAGTTATTTAGCATGAATTTTCCTGTGAAAATTTGAGTTTTCTCGTCTTACTATGTCATTTTCGTCCGAGTTTTTGTGCAGTGAGGGTGTCTTGTGGAAAAGTGAAGTAAAACACTATCGTCTGCGGCATTGTTATAACAATGTAATGCCTTTTTTCTATTGACATTAATTCTACCTAGAACTACTTGTTACCTGCGGTTGTTGGGGGAAGTCAGCTGGTGTCGACTTCTTTAGGCCTGTGCCCAACACCCAAGCATCTCGGTGGCGCGGAATATTCTCAGGACGCCCTATAAACCTGTCAGGAATGAGAGAGGAGAGAAAAGAGCGGAGGCCGTTAACCCATCATGAGGGCCCTATCCTGCACCGCTTCCGCCCTGCAGAGAGAACGGGAGGAAAGAGGAGCACGTAAACAGTTCTTTAGTTCCTCTCCATTTAAACTGATTTTGTTAACAAAACAGGACTTATGGTAATCCTAATAAGGTCTCTTTCCACTAAAGCTCCCAATAAGCAGACAAAAACTTCAAAATGAAAGGCGGAGGAGAGTGAGATTGCTGTGTTCGGAGTGCAGCGCCTCCCTGCATCAACAATCTTCACAACCCTGTCGTCAAAGGGAGAAAAAGGGTGTGCATCCCTTTTGGCTCCGAAAAAACCAGGGCCGTAATTCGACAAAGGAAGTTTCTGTTGATCCCCCCTTTCTCCTGTGGGTTCTTCATATTTTCAAAATTTCAAAATGAAGGCTGATAGCTAACGTTCATAACCATAGGAATCGCAACAAATCATTCATAAAGACAATAGAATAAAATATATATACTTCTAGATTTGATCTGCTAAAGCTAAATTCTGAATAACACGTTAAATGCCACGCTGGCACTTAAAAGCTCTCTCCAGATAAATGCATTTTCAAAATGAAGATTACTACTGTCTTAACCACATGAATCGAAAACAAATCAATCTTAGAAACAATCGAATAAGGTAGATAAACCCTTAGATTTAACATATTGAAGCTAAATTCTGGAATAATAGAGAAATTGTTTCTTTTCTAAGGCAAGTAGGGAAAATTGTTTCGTCTCGTTCTGTGAAGAACGGAAATTTAACCTTTTCCTAACATGCAGTCAAAAGAATTAAGCTCAAGTACTAGAAAAATGAAATTTAAAAACATAACTTTTCCAGCGGGAGAATTCTTTGATGTCAAGCGATCTTCTGAATGTCCTCGTGCTTCCTTTAACTCTAATTAATCCAGCACAAGTTTCCCGTATTTCACCTCGCCTATATCGGTTGGAAGGATTGCCGTGCGAGAATTTGACCTTTATTAGAATTAAAGAATGAAAAGGCCCTTTTCCCGACAATGATATCGTGCACTGGTTATGGAGTAGTTCCAATATTCATTTCCTTTCTTCATATTTCGCCGCAAGCACTGACTTTGTTATTTTTCTATAACTCATTAAATTTCTTTTGACCAACAAAAACGACCTCAACTTCTTTGTTTTGCTCATGACTCAACTCGCTGCCTCCGACTGCTGTTCTTGGCTCCGTGCTGTGCGTTCCTCCTTCCGTAATCCCACTCTTCTGTTTTTCTGCTTTTTTGTTTCTTTCAGGTTGTTATCACGTAAAACGGGAAAAGAGAGTATCGTCATATTTGATGTTTCTCGGTGTAATTTGATGTTTTGATAATTTCAAAGTGCGAGGTAAAGTGTTTTTAAAGCGATTTGTGTGAATTCTTACATAAATTAGAAAGTGCAAGTGTGGTGGGAAGAATAAACATAGTGGCAGTTTGCTTGCAACAAAAGATAATTTTTAATAAAGACCATAAAACGTGGAATTTTTACCATGAAGTGCGGTGTGTTGTGTTGTGAAAACAATGGGCGATACTCATCCGGAAAATCATTTTTCAGAAGTTAAAGTGTTTTAAAAAGTGTTTTTAAAGTGTTTTTAAAAGAAATAATGGCAAAATGTCTGTTCCTGTTCAAATTGAATAAATTAGTGTAAAATTAAGTTTAAATTCACCCTTCTCGAATAGTTCACATTTTCAGTCCTCAGAGTTTTTATGTCGCGTTACTTTCCAATGGCAGTACCAAGAAATTTTAGTTAAAATTAATGGGGGCAGCGAGCAAATTTTTATAAATAATGGTGAGATGTAACAAATAATTGTAATATTCCATGTGAAATAACAAATGAGTTAATAGGTCCTTATAGGAAGTTCTTTTCAAACTTCTTATTACTTTCAGTATCATCAAACCTTTATGCAAAATATTTATACAACAAAATATGTTAACCCCCCTTTAAAATTACCACCGATTGACTACTTTCATGACAAAAACGAACACATTGCTACTTTCGTAGCACATACAAAAAATTGCTTAATTTTCTCGGATTATGGCCTTTCCTTTAGTTATTATTGCCATGCATTTAGATCATAAATTTGCTTTTATGTCTTCATTGCTTCGACTTACCTTTCCCTTATAATTTATAAATCCTCTAAACTTCTTGGACTAGTATTTGCCTGCCGAAATTAGCAAAGTAGTGTCACCTTAAGTGTCAAAACCCGAAATGCGCGAGTGATCTTTGCAAGCAATAGATCCCATTCATCACACATAGGATACATAGGAACTCAAAATAGCCTTAATACGTTATTCTGAAGAATATATCTGCTTTAAACTGAGTTCCCTTGTCACAAATCAAAACTTTTAGAGGTGCCGGAAGGTAGAATAATGTGATCTTTCGATGTTTTGCATTTCGCTGGAACGCGTCCACAGGTTGCGGATAATGGGATGGCCAGCAAATTTGCAGGTCAGTTACTTTCTTTTTTTTTCTAGATCTAGAGTCTAAGCCAATATTATATTTATAATTTCCTTTCTTCTTTATATAATGGGAAAGCATGCATACATATACATACAATTGATATTTATATAACTTTTATATCCCAGACATTTTCTCTGTATTTTTTGAAGTATCCAGACGGAAGTATATACTTCTGCTAGTATGATCATAAAATATATTAAGGAATGCAGTGCAGCCGACATTAGCTTTCAGATTTAAGAGTACCTTCATTGACTATTATTTCTGCAGCAATAATTTTTGTACGCTTTTATTATGATGGTTTCAAGCCGAAAAAATTGTCTATTACATGTCAAAACTGCTCTAATTATCGTGTATATGTATCTGTGATAGTAGTTTTACTTCCCCCAGTTTGCCCATCTTTACCCTTTTGTTGTTTGCAGAAGAATTACATTCTACACTTATCTTTCCCTCCAAAATAAAAAAAATTGGGTCAACTGGCAATTCATTTTGTCCTTGAACCCCTAAGTACAAACTTAAAAGAACCAAACTGGATGCTGAGACTAACTGCTCCCTTGGCGAATCTAAGCAACTGATATATACACGCAATCTACAGATACATATACAGAATACCATAAAACGGAGGAAATGATGGCTGTTATGACATAAGAACTTTCTTTCTTGTATCATAAACAACATCGAAATAAATTTGGGGTATGCTTAGAAGTTCAGCAAAGGAAATTGCGCAAGAAGTATAAATGAACCAGATATTAAGAAAACGTAAATTTCATTTGCAAATAATTTTCACAGCAGAATTCTGCTTTATCGCTTCAGACTGGGGCACAAAATGATTTTTAACGTCATTTTCAGTAACGGAGAAAAAAGCAATTATAAAATCCACCCCAAAGAAAAGATTACTCAATAAAAAAAATTAGCAAGACCTTGAAGGTCATTCGTTTTTCTAAATAACTGAGATCCTTTTAAAATAATATTGTAGGAGTATTCAATATGAGAGTTCTCGTTACCTATGTTTTTATGCTAATCTCATATTTTTGTTGACGTTATGATGCTTAATTTACCGCCAGGAAACTGAGGAATAAAGAAATAGGAAACTATTTTAGTGATGTGCTTTTAGTTTCTTGTGATCCCGACTGCTAAATTTGCAGCGGCTTGAACAAAATTCTACAAGTATCATTGTCATAACATTTTTATTAGAATTATTGACGTCTTTGACTGAATTGGAACCCACGATATGCAAAGTTGTAAATTTAAGGGCAAACGATGGAAAACATCACAGGTGTTACCATAATAAATTAAGTTGATTTCGACGCGACCTTTACATTTGACCTTGGTTCAAGCTCGTGGTCGCTGCCAAGTGTCACCTCTGCGTTGCAGCTTTTGCCCAAAACATTTTCTCACAACCTTTATCTGTCATGATATTGCACCGTATTGTGTACTCTATATATTATACAAACCTTTTGGGGTTTTCGTTTTAGAAGTAAACGATCGATTTTTTACTTGATAAAGCTGGAGGTTTCGTATGACAACCCTACGAATGATTTGTCCAATTTCGCTCATTTACGAACTTCGTCTTTCAACTTAAATGAAATATGTATCTATCAAATTTTAAGACTTTAGCTTAAAGTGTTCTCGAGACAACGCGTGAATAGACAGACAGACAGATAGACGGGTAGACAGAGTTGCCAGATAAATCGATACAAAATTCTTGAACTCAAAGGCCAAACATCTTGAAAATCTTAAAATCTTTGTTAGTGACACTATCAAAATCAAATCGTTTCAAACTTTGTTGAAATAAGTCAGCTTAAAAAGCTCGGTACTTTAATTATATTGAGCTGTCTTCTTAAGGAAAATTTAAAGAATGCGCTACAGTGCCCCCAGGTCTATATATTTTCTAATTTTAACTCCCTCTAATACAATAAGTACCTTATTTTTATTTTCAGAAGGTAATCTAAAGAAAAACATTTTCTTTTCATGTGAACATGAATGTGAATTTCACTTCAAAATTTAATTTAAAATGTTTATGTCCAGCAAGTGCTTCCATCTTGTGTTTTTTTTAAATTTGTTTAACATAATTTTTCACTGGGATATCTGTAATCTTGTATTTCAAGACAAGTCTTGAAATCTGGCATTCTTGGAACAGACGGATGGACATCTATTAAACGATTTCTTTTCTTTTCCCATTAATGGCAGTATAGTTTATTTCTGTGTATCAAGAGTATTTTTATGCGTTGCGAACCTTTGCTCACAGCTATAACAGATCTTTCCATGAGAATTTTATTTCTGTATAGGAAATAACTGTTCGACTTTCAGGTTACATAAAATTGCACAATATAAAAAATAAATAAATGAAAATAAATCCCTATAAATGACACAAAATTATGTCTTGTAAAAGTACTACCTAACAGAGCTGGGTAAAATCAGTAGCAGTACAGCACCAGTACCGGCACATGATAATGATACTGATGCAGAGAAAGGTTGCAGTACAAGGTATTGGGACTAATAATGGCATCGGTTCCTCTTCTTTTATATTCATGAGCCCTTTTAATATTATGATATGTGAATTGTACTGTTGCTATTATGGAAAAATAACATTAATTTACAAATTTTAACTTTTTTCTGTACTTTGGGTGAATTGTATATTTTTGTATTCAGTTACAACTACGTAAATATTTTTTTTATATTTCTATCACGTCACAGTTACAAAATATCAACATATGTTTTTTTTGTTACTCGCGAAGTTTGTTTCGAATTCAATCATGAATTTCATTTTTTAATAAAGTGTTAAATAAGTTTTCATGCAAAATGTCAAAAAGATCGTATATAGTACATCCTGACCATATCCGTTACGTTTAAGGTGAAATTATTATATCGAAGAGAGGATATCTCTTAACGAAATCCCTTAAAGAAGCCTATTTTGGTTATTTCAAATTTCCGGTCGGTTAACAAGATAAAAAGTGGGTTGCTCATGTGTTTTGTGAAAGGTGTAGAAAAACATTATGCTTATGGGCAAGTGACCTCCTCCACAGTGTATGTACACCTTGTGGTGGGAGAGCTTCAGGATCTTAGTGAGGCGATAAACTATTTCGGGGGTAGCTTACTGATGTGCTGCCGGTAGGGTGTTTCCCATGTCTAAAAGGTTATTACTGAAAGATCGGAACATGCTAGACACACAAAAAGCTATGGAAAAAACGCATGGATATGTGTATAGGTGGTAAATCGGTTAAACGGAGAAATCCACCCTCTGCAGAGGTAGGCCCCACGGATTTGGGGGGGGGATTTATTGCCGTTATATACGATGAGACGGATGTAGCTATCAAGCGTCGCAATGACAACGGAAGAACTAAAGCAGCGTAACCTAGAAGGCTTGTCTAACATTCGAGGTGAGGTGGACAATGCGTTGCCGAAAGGTGATAAGCAGTCGGACGATGAATGATGTGGATGAAGGACATGCAATAGACTCATCCGACTTTCAGGCCAAGGTGGACAATGAGGCGTCGAAAGTTGCCAAGAGGTCAGCTGGACCCATGGAGGAAGAACGAGGAGAACACTGAAAGCTGGACAAGTATCAGCATCTGAAGATTTGTCAACTTAATCTCCATCACAGTAGAGAGGCATCCACTGTGATGCTTCGCTGCTTTGTGGAAAGAAAGTTTGATGTAGCTCTGAATCTCCAGAAGCTCCCCCCACAAGCGAGTTGGAGAGACTTGTGCACTACGTTGAGAATGAAAGCACAGGACTGATCATTGGGTGTGATGCTAACTCGTACGATACAGTGTAGGGCAGCACGGATGACAATCCCAGAGGAGAGGCCTTGCTCGAATTTGTGATTGGAAGACACCTGCATATTGCAAACAGGGGAACGGAACCAACTTTCATCGATGCCAGGCGAAAGGAGGTGATTGATGTGACTCTATGTAATATCAAAATGGTAGAAAGACTCACAGATTGGAGGGTGATTGATCGGGCTACGTTGTCTGATCACAGAGCCATGCAATTTGTGATGGAATTTTGCTCTACGAGAGAGAAAAAAGACTGGAGCACGGAAGTGTTGGAGAGCAAACTGCAGGAAAAGGTGAGGAAAATATCATTAGAAGTGCAGAGTCACAGCTGTAGTTAATAACCTTAGCTATAAGCGACGCATTTCGGGAAGCATGCCTTCTTACTTCAGTTGACGATCAGGATCCCACGCCCTGATGCAGTGTGAAATGAGAAGCCTGAAGAAAGAAGTGAGAAGAGAGAGAAAATGGGAGTCCTGGAGGGATTTCTGCTCGAATATGGAACTATCTCAAAAGTCAGTAGATTGCAAAAGACAGTCACTAAGGACCCGGTCTTCAAAGTTGGACACAAATTTCCTACCTAACTTCATGTATATCTGCAAAATATTAAATCATATATATGTCCACGCCCACGCTTTACGAACTTTTGCTCCATATTTATCCGTTCGTAGAACGATCGAGTAAATCTGAAGTGTGTGGGCCAAATTTGTGCGTTAAGTCTGGAACGAAAGATTTCTAGCTGGTCTTGAAACTTTACCCGACTTGTTCAAGTATGGAGCAAAAAACTGAAGTGTGTATGAGCTTCGTGTCTCGTTCCTTCAGTTTTGTCCTACCAGCATCTTTTTTAGCGCACAAAACTGGAAACAATGTCTGTAGTGTGTGGACTTCGACCATACTTTCCTTTGTAAAAGAAACATTCAGGCCAAAGTGAAGTCAATTTTCAAGAAATTCCGGTTCATTTTATAGTGTAAAAATTGGGATAAGGCAGGGAATTTTGTATGGCAATTTTCTTGCCGAAGCTCTAAAACAAGCAAGCGTTCAGCAAATTGTTCGCTTCATCTAAGTTGCATTCGGTTTGCTCTGCTGTTCGGCTCCTTCTTTGTTCTCTCCTCGAAGTGTGTGGACAGCATCGAGTAAATCTGAACTGAATTGAACAATCGGATAAATCGAAAGCAAAAATCCGTAGTGTGTAGCCGGCCTAAAATTCCGTTAACTTGAAAAAAATATTTTTAAAACCTTAAAAAAGTTAAAATTGTCAATAACAAATTTTTTGGATGAAAATCAAAATCGGCCTTCCTCTTTCATGGTCTTATTACCACGTGTCAAGTAACCTTTTCTATATCTCTGCAAAGCATTAAAGCATACATATGTATAAAAGCGAAGATATAAAAGAGGATAATTCAAACTTTATTGAAAATTGTACAATAAGATAGACCCCCGCATCTCCCTTAATATTTCTTCTCTGTTGAAAGAAAATAAAAAAAATCCCCTTAAATATTCAAGGAGGAAAAATGCTACATGATAGGTCGCCTGCAATGGCTGAAGGCGCTTAAGTTGCCCACAATCTCCCAGCTACTAACATGACGTCAGTTTTGAATTATTAACCTGGGTTATGGCCTGCAGGGGTGAAAACTCATGAGGAGAAACAGGGCAGGTAATTACGTATGGAATCGATAAAGTTTTTAGCGCAGGTACTGGAAGGAGGACTGGAAGAATGCCAGGGGAAATTTGTCTGAAGTAAAAAGCTTTTTACATACTTCTCCGTAAACTTATTTTCCAATACAAAAATCTATATATATCACATCTAAGATTTCATCAGAGTTTCTCCTGTTATTTGTTCTAAACCAGTGACAAAATGAGCTTTCTCTCCGTGGACAAACACATTATTAGAGCTTCAATTTGATAATGTGGTGGAGTACCAACTACCAAATATTAGCAGTGCATCTCTCGCTTTAAAGAATATTTCTTCGGATATACGATTTCCGCACGAAAAGCAACCGAGAGAAGGAAATCGCTATCCGAATAGAATGCGATCCCAAAAACCGTGCAGGAGCTTGGCTGCACACAAAGCCATTGGAAAGGAGTCTACGCTATGTGAATAAACGCCATTTGTACGTGTATCGTAGAGATTCTCTGCCCGCGGGCCCAGTTTTGCCCACCCCTGTTCTAAGCAGTACATACCTCTGCGAAGTTTTTGCGCAGCAACTGCCAGATCAGAATTGATGTCAGAATTGTAATTTTCTAAGAAATCTACACGATGCCGTGTACATTCAGTTAAATGTTGTTGATATCTATACCCTGTCTCAGAATTAATGTCAGTACAGGGCTTATGGGAGTATCTGCTTGCTTTACTTTCATGCTTCTCTAAAATAAGTACAACATCTTACTCAGATTCCTGCTTACTTGCCAAATTAGACTTCGGTTTTTTTTTTTAGAGACTTTCACTTGAGGAAAAGGAAATCAAAGAAAATTAGGAAAAGTGTTGTTGTTTGGTGAATTTCACTGGGTAGAAATTGAATTCCCTGCAATCTCAGTTGTTATTCGGATGTGAAATTTCTACTGAAGTCCTTTTCGTGGCGGCAGAAAATTACAACAAAAACAAAGTAAAGAATAAAATTTATTTTCGATTTATGGTATTTATAAAGTAAGCATTAAGTACCGCTGGTAAAAAAAACATTAACCATTAGTGTAAAACGGTAACACCATGCTTTGATTCGATCTCTTTGTTTTCCTCATTTCATTCACTTGCATGTTCCGAAGTCAAGCTTTATTTATGGCTACCAGTGGATTCGGTTGCTTGCTTGAAACAATCAGTTATTATCGTCTTTTTACGTGCACAGCTCTCTTTCTCTCTTTTGATGCTGGCGTTTACTTCGAATCATTCTCTCATCTGTTTAACCCCTGACCTGAAACAGAATGAACGCAACGAATGCTCTATCCTTGCGTTGAGAACAAAGTAGGCAAACCAAATACATATTTGTCAATTCAAATATTCTTGAGGAATTCTATGGCTTTTATTGTTAAAGATTAAGGCTGACGATTTTGGCTGGTTATTCATCTGCCCTTCCACATTTCCCTCCTAAAGAGCCAACATCTCGGTAGGTATCAGAGCCCTTAAAACTCATTGCAGGTGTTGCCACTTCTGCAATCGTTTCTGCCGTTGATACAGTGGCGTCCCTTGAAGATTCAGATTCTATCTCCTCTTCTCTATTCTTCTTGGTCTGTTCGATAGGTACGTCGAAGAAAGTTAGGTACATTTGCAAGACAGGTTCAATGATTGTACAGGCAGATTGAATCCCTCTTAAAATCTTTCCTAAAATTTCATATTAGATGTAATAAAACGAATTGACTGCCTGTGATAAAATTAAAATTTATTTTCGATTTTCTTTACTTTCAGGCAAAATGATACAGTAGGACTTTATGAGTGCGGTTACGGGGTGAGTAAGTGCGATTACGTGAGTGAGTGCGGTTACGCGAGTCGTTTATTCCGCGAGTGTCCACTATAGAAATTTCCAACGGAGATGCGCTCATGAATGCATTGGGAAACCCCTGGGTTGACAATTCAAGTGGGGGGTGGATCGGCTGACGATTGAGAAGGGCAATTGTTGGTTACCTGTCCCCTGCTCTGAAAGCTCATCACTTGCGTTGCAGTCCCTCTGGATTTATGTTTTTGGTCCTTGAATGTGTGGAGAGACCCTTGGGGCAACTTTTCCTGCAGGCGATCCTCAACTGATCAATGACTGAAGAAGCGTGTTGACAATTCGGTCCGATCGGGTCTCATCAGCACAGTGTGGGAGGTCGCTTTGCTTCCCGATTGCCCAAGTTGCGACCGATCTACCCCACAGGGAGAAGGCTCCACGTCGCACCTGTCTTCCGGCTGGCATGGCGATCACCGGTTGTTAAGTAGATGCACCATACGTGTGACCTTCCTGGCGGGGCTATTAGT
>QYTT01081958.1:0-28052 GCA_006980735.1 Dasypogon diadema
GAAATTTTGCACATATTGCGACACTGTGGGATTCGGGTTCCTACATTAATTACACTTTTATGAGTTGTTTACGAGTAACTTGAACACCATAATAAATGTCTAGCTTAGTTCATAATAATAATGGTTGTTCTTAATCGACACATTAAGTTTTCTAAATCAGAGTTTTTGTTTCACTAAGGCTTCCAATAAAACCTGGTATCCCTTATCGTAGGTGTACATTTACTGAGCAAGACCTATTCAGCTATGAAAGTCTGGGGAGATGAATCTCGGTTTACTAGGTAAAGATATTGAATCTGGTTCGTGTTTTGGACTACTTGTGGGAGAGTTAGGGGCGAAGAGATAAAATCCTCATTCCAATGGGCAGATGTAGGGATCGAAAGGAGATGGACTCTTCTTCTAATGATGGAATCTGTACAAAAACCTAATGGATGTTCCTAAAAAAATGAGGTAACATTTTGCCAGATAAAAGTGTAGACAGGGAATGGAGCAAAAAAGTCGATGCAGTTTCCAGGCCTTGTCATTGGAGGATCTGATCGAGTCATAAAACAACAATAAAATCGGTGGAAAAGCATGACAGCCTGTTGGTGGGCTATGGAAGAGATTAGAATGTCGAGGGGAGTAACTATAAGAAAAGTTCTAAGCATGGAGCGAGGGACCCTGAGATGGTTGGTTTGTCTGAGGAGGGGTATCCTAGGGAATGATACTTGCAGATTGTGTCTGAGGGATGATGAGACGACAGAGCACATTGTCCAGTTTTGACAAGAAGGAAGACCGTTGTCATAGTCTATTCCACGGGCAATTTCGAACAGATAATTTATAAGAAAATGTCGAAAATAGCAAGAACTGTTTAGGAGTATTCCGATATCCAATGTTGTTTTGAAGGGCAATCTGGAGGTATATTCTGTGTCGTTCTCTGGTGAAAATGTGTTCAAATTCGAGAGTTCTGAAGGACTCACACAAGTTTATAATTCCACATATCCAGTGTTACTTTATCCTTTCAAGCACTCTTTTGCTTTTGTCTCACTCAGTGCACGGTAAGTACAATCGATCGGCTCCTAGAAAGATCCTTACATCGCTTCTTAATCAAAAACACCTACACTAAATTGCTGTTGATTGTCTTTGCATTATATATTCAAGTGCATCCAAATAATTTGGTTTTTATAAGATGATCTTATCAAACGTAAATAGAAGTAAACTAAGACATTTTCTTTTTATTTTTTCAGTTGGCTGTTTTCATTGGTCCAATTCTTGCGGTTCTATTCTCAGTGTTTGGCTTCTGTACCAGATACATCGACATAACTCCAATATTTCGATGGATGTGGCATATAAGTTATTTCCGAGCAGCATTTCATGGCGTCCTAAATGCAATATATGGGCTGGATCGAGATTTCCTGAAATGTCCAGACCACCAAATATACTGCCATTTTAGAAGTCCCAAAGTATTCCTCACACAAATGATGATATCCGATGTGAGCATGTTCGACAACATATCCCTGATGGCTGGTGTCATCATAACTATGCACATTTTAACTGTTTTTACATTGTGGTATAAACTAACGAAGAGATGAGCTTGGTGATTGTATATCTATCCATTATTTTTATTTATTATATAATTTAAAATTCTGGGCTTATTAGACTGATAGTTAGAATTCAGTGTTAGTTATAGTAGTAGTAGTCTAATATAAATGTGCTCCTTTGGAGTTGTTGTATAAGGTTCGGATAATTATTTAATAGTGTACTTTTATCGTTAGTAAAAGTCCAGTGGATGTAATTTGTTAGGAGTTGAATTTTTAAAAGTAGGAGTGTAATTTTATACGTACTTGTTTAGTGCCAAAGGCAATTTAAAAAGTGAAGACGCCTTAGTTTTGGCATAGATTTCCTTTTTAATAAATACGATTAATGGAGTGTAGTATGAGTGTTTTACTAATAGAATAAGCAGTCTTGTCATTCTTATCTTTTGGAGGTTTGAAAAACTCTTCCACATTTCTCATGGTTGGATAATTTCAGTTTGTATTTATCTCGATAATGTGCTGTCGTGTAGAGGGCCACGAATTTTCTTTTAAAACGATATTACAACAAACATCAACAAACATATTTGATATGAGTGAACATATTTCTAATTTATTACAAATTTCGGTACTAATTAATATTTTATTTTTATTTTATTTGCCTATAAATTCTTTTAAAAGGTCCACTACGACCTTTAGTAGAAAAGCTTTCATGAGAAAAATATATGCAAAAATGCATTTAACCAGAGAGAGCTTAAAAGCTTCCAGCAAATTTGCGTGGTTAGCAGCAAAACAGTTAAAACGTTGGCTGTCGCAATTAGCATAAAAGCTTCCGTGAGAGAACTACGTGGTAAATTGCTTTTGCTTTGAGAGAGCTTTTAAATGCCGGTCACGACAGTCTCGCGACAAAGGCATTTTACCACGTAATTGTCTCACGAAAGCTTTTATGTATGCCAATTGCGGCAGTCAACGTGTTAAATTGCATTTTAGATGTTCACTTGACGCCAGAGAACTTCACTATAACTTAGAAGACAGCATCACAAATAAAATAAATGTGTGTTGTGTATTGCATAATATTTGCAGAGAAGAATGAACCAAGTAATGCAGTAATCTTCGAAAAATTCTTAAATTCGATGCTTTGGAAAACATTTTATAACCAAAAAGTAGCATAGATTTCATATATTTGTTATCTTAATCATAAATTCTAAGTTTGTATGTAAATAAGTAAAAAAAATAGACGTCAAAATTTGCATATATTACTTAGTTTTTGTTACTGTCATCTCCCGAATATCCCTATTCAAGGATTATGACCTTGATCATGCAGACACGAAGCATTTATTTCAGATATTTCAACAAAAGGTTTCATTTTTTCATTTTTGCGACATTGTCCTTTTCCTTTTGTTAAATAAATTAATAGTAAAATATGGCCTCGAATTCATACATTACGTAATATGTATATATTTTTAATACTGACACTGGCTATCTCTCCCAGGTCTCTATTACGTACCTTATAAATCCTGATTTCGTCAAACCTTTGCTGATCCGGCAGATGTCTAGAGTCTAGACGTAGACGATAGTCCATTTCGTTTCATACGCGTGTAAATATTTCACGCTCGATTACAGTCGATATGGTTGTGAATTGCTGTGAAATTATTGGGGGAATGTGGGCATAAAGATAGCATCCTTTACCGAGTCCCCATAAAAAAAATCGCATCCACTAATATCTGGAAAAAGAGGTCCCAACTGCATTCCATTTTAGTCTCGATAACTTTCTACTTCTGTCATCTATCGGTAAATTATGGCAACCACATGGAGGCGGTTTTTTTTTAGAAACGTAGAGATTTTGCTTTTCTTTTTCTCGTTATAAAATAAATTATTTCATGCTGTGTAGGAATGGTAAAGTTTTAAAATGTTGGGTAAATATTTCGAAATGCTGCATATTATTCGACTTGTTTACACAAAATTCACAAATATTTACATAAATGGTTCACGTACTAAAGATGTAGGGAAGGATCCTTTCAGCTTTGGATTTTGTACAAAAATATGCTGCAGCACTTGATACATTAATTCTAACGTAGATGATCCACATAATATCTCGTTTTTTAATTTCCTTCACATTCAGTTCCGTAGATTTATTATTTGGTAGCTTTAAAGCTTTTTACTTACGCTGCCATCTAGTAAAAAGCTACTACAATGGAATAAAACTCTGAAATTTTAACAGAAAGGTGTCACTAGTTATCATCGTCTAAATATTTTCCATTTGAAATGCAGAGGGTAGCACATACTAATTGGACGGAAGAATCTTTAAGAGAATTCGGTTTGAATTTTCGATTTGATTTGGAACTTAAGGTGTTACTCGCGCAGAAAAATCTTGACACTTTTTTTTTCGCAAAAAATTAATTTCAAGTGGATTTGAAAAATTCTTCGCTGCTTTTTGCAGGAAAAGCTGGATATAGCTAGATGTACAACACAGTCTGGGGTAGCATGGACGATAATCCCAAAGGAGAGGCGTTAATCGAATTTGTGGTTGGAAAAAATCAGAATATTGCAAATAGGGGAACGAAGTCATCTTTCGTCGATGCCAGACCGAAGGAGATGACTGATGTGATCTCATGCAATACGAAGATAATGGAAAGTCTGGCATATTGGTTGGTGATGGATCGGGCAACGTTGTCTGATCACAGGGCCATTCATTTTGTAGTGGAATATGGATCCAAAAGAAGAGAGGTGAAAAGTCTTGTAAGGACCTTCTCGGAGCACGGTTGTGATGGGAAGTACACAGAGGTGTTGGAGAGGAATCTAAAGGAAAAGGTGAAGAGGATGTCTAAGACCATAAAAAGGAAAAGGCTAGGAAAAGAATTATGTAATAACTTCAGCTATCAGTGACGCGTTTTGGAAGTCGGCGATCTGAACGCCAATCCTTGTTGGAATGCGGAACTAGATAATCTGAAGAAACGGATGAGAAGAACCGCGACTTCGAGGAATATTTACTTATTTCTTTTTTTATGTATTACTCCTATTTATTTATTTATATACCATTTAATCGGAAGAAAAGAAAGGTGATATTTCTACCGAAACCAGAGAAAAGGCGAGGGTGGCAGAAGAGAAACTGAATACAGGAAGCATTGCTTTGGCGTTGATAAACATCGAAGGTATGGAAAACTGAAAATTGCCTTATTAAGACGTAAGATTAGTCCGGTGTGGTGGTATGATGGGTTGAATACGCTGTCTTTCAGTACTCAGATCGGGGGAGGTGAATCTCGGTTTACTAAGCAGAAATGCTGGCTCTGGACAATCAAGCGGTGGTATATACATATATATAGCATGGCTCGGACGGAGGTGAATTCATCGTTAGTGACGGAATCTGTACAAACTCATTGCGTGTGCCTCAGAAAATGAGAAACACATAGGAATCGAAGGGAATGAAAAAATTGACACAATAGTAAAGCGGGATGGGGGGATATGAAGTTTCAAGGTTACTAACCATATTCCGCTATTGGAGGAGCATGAGGAAATGCTTGATGATCGAGAAATTGGGAAATATATCATAAAAGAATACCATAATCGGCGGAAACATAATATGATAAATTGCTGACAGGCTAGGAAAAGAATTAGGCTGTAGATGTTTTAGCTTTGGACATCATCTGGTCGTGATATCTAATGTAAACCAAGGGACCCGAGAATTCATAATGCAGCTTGTGTTTAATGTATGCATATATGTAATTACCACCAACTTTAGTATATATCACTGAGATAAGAATTGTAAATTGTACTGCTGCGTGGGGATAAATGTTTAGAAAATATGACAAACGTTCGTGCCTCTAGATCAATTTTAATAACTGGAATAGAACGTCAAACATCATAGAATTGCATTCTACTGAGATTAGATTGTCAGCAAAAATAAACACCTCGCGGGAAATCAAAACAACTAATCACTGATAGGAAAGCGTAGTGTAACAAAAGTTCAGCTGACGCAGTTGAATCACCAGACTTCTGTGTGCTTGCAAGTGATAACGATAATTGTCTCTGCTATACAATGAATTCTGAATTCACGTCGGATAACTGGGAATGGAAGCCCAGATAAAAATTGAATTCGTTTTGTTCAGAGGTCCAAGGGTTTCTGTTGTGTACATTATCTTATCAGAAACCACACTATCCGGGCACCACCAATCAAAATGTACTCTCGCTGCAGCAAAGTTGCATTTTGAATGAGTGGCACGTTTTGTTTTTCGCCATTGTATTTCTGTTGTGCTTTAAAATGAAATAAATTCGACTGTTGTTTTCAGAATGGACACCTGTGTTGTGTACACATTCTCTTTTCTCTGATCTTCCCACTTACGTCAATATTATCTTTTTGGCTGGCGTGACTGTCAGCTTGTATCGGCTTTTCTGGCTCCTCTTTTATGATGGATTTGAGGACATCTGAATATTTAATAAGAGAACTATGTATGAAGTTAATGGAAAATACAACAGATAATAAATAACTCTGCCTAGATGTGATCTTGTCGTAGAAAATCCTTCTCTACAATAGAATATGATAGGAAAAAACAAAAGTATCTTTGCGCGAGCTCAACCCGGAAGATATTTATTATAAGACAATACATAAAAATAATAATTCTTTACCGTAAATTTTTAGGTGACAAAAAAAAAGATTATTCATAAATAAGAGGAGTGAAAGCTAATTTTAGGTGAATATGAATTTACAGGAATTATCTACTGATAGAAAACCAAAATAATCATTTTATAAAATAACCGGAAGACCAAAAAAAAATTAACTTGAATTTCCGTAAAAAGTATTTTCATATTACTGACTTTTTCTACCTAGTGTATATCCGGAAATTTAAGTGGACATCCTTTAAGGGACCTTAGAACACATGCTTATTGTATAAAATTACACACCCTCCTAATGCCATCCATTACAAAGATATTATGAAAAAAATTGATTTTTTTGGATCAACTTTAACTTGTGCCAAAAATGACAGGATAACTTTTCGGAAGAACAATCGAAAACAATAATAATTTAAATATTGGCAACTGTTTTCTCTAATATTGGTGAAACAGTTGCATTAGTAATGGTTTTTTCTTCTGGAATGTCGTAGGTAGGTTGTGCAGTTTATGGGAAGGATTTGAAAAATGTGATTATTATATTTTACTCAAAAAAATATAACTTAAAAGTTTCAAGGGGATTTAAGGTTTAAGTTCTGAGGAAATCTGGAAGGTATAGCAACCCAAAAGAAGTTTTCCCCATGAAATTTTAAGGGGAAGGTGTTATCCTATGGAGATGGCTACTGCTCGAAATATAATAGTTGAAATTTTTTTTGAATATGTATACTTATAAAAAAGCACCAGTTATGAATATGTGCAATATCTTGCAAAAAAAAATTGCATGTGTCTGATACGTGAAGAAGGTAACATAGAAAATCTACGCCATTTTTCACGCACGTTTTTATATTTCTACGTTGTTGGGTCCTCTTTATAGAAGATCCGTGTCGTATACTAACTAGAGGCAGCATGTACCAAAGTATGCATATCAATTTTGTTTTCTCCAATTGGATGTTCTTTCTGCTCAAGGTGTCGTTGTCGTAAAATAGTGAAATGGCAGATAAATAGGGCCTTTGTCTATCAAAAGTTTATATTGTCTACGTAGAATAAGCATTAACTACATTGTCTACGCATTGTTTACTCCGAAGTGTAAACAATGCAAATCCCGCGTAAATGCCAATCACTGCAGCCTTTAACAGTTGAGAACTGGTTCGTTCCATTAGTGTCCGCTGCAAAAAAACTTCGGACGGATGTAGTTTTTTGAAAATTGTTTCAGGTTTGAAAAATAAGAATTCTGTTGTTTAGGATCAAAAGATTGCAAAAACTTTGCAGGTGAAATTATACTATAAGTTCTTATAGGATTTTCTACGATAATAATACTATTTACTTTTACAGATCTTACAAGCGGTTAAATTATGCAATTACCTGATATTTTTTTTGCACTCAACCCCGCCACAACTCTTCTGCAAGATTAAGTCCAAAGACTAAGTACGTGTCGGAAAAAAATTATTCAAATAACCAATTAATGATGTTATTTACATAATTTTTCTTTGGTAATCAAGACTATTAGCTGAATAAGTATATTTCCCATTAATACATTTAATTTTATTCCGACGCGTATTTTCATCTAACGCATAAAAAAGCCTGTAAGCCTAGAATTAATCTTTGGACCTAATTGGAAAAAAAGAAAAAAAAGTAGTTTTACACCAGCTTGTGTTAAGGTTGGCTGCAATTAACTTTCACGTAATGCTGGGAATAGTTGTTATAAATAATTTATAGAAAGATATGTTAAGAAGAATAATGTTTTTTTTGTGTTATGAATTACTCATTGAATAATTGAATGGGGTATTTGTCGAGGTGGCGATAAAAGTTGTCCTGCACGAATATTTTCTACTTAGAAAATTTTTTATAACCTATCAAAAGATTTCAAATGTTTATTTCAAGATAAGTAAAATAAATATAAACGTGCTTTACATGTTTTTTTACGGAGACACAATATAAGAATTTGTGGCAGTCATTTTGTTAACCTGTTTACAAACATTTTCTATGAAATGAGAAAAAATTCAAAAAATTTTACTGAGCGACTTCCACTAAAACGAAAATAATGTGTTCCCCCCCGATAAGTTTTAATCAGGTTGTCCCAAATAATTATAATAAAGGTAATCAGTAGATATACGCATGTTCATGGTGATATTGATTGCGTATCGGAACATTTATTTACTCTTAGTACGTTCCAAGTACGTTGGGGTCATCTGCACCTATAGTGAACTTTGTTTGAGCAACAGAGTATTTGAGCGACACAATGACTGGAGGTTTGATGCTTGTTTTTCAATTATCTTTCGCACCCAAACAATAGGTAAGTATTTGTTACAAAATTATTGGGTTTAGCAGAACCATATATTTGATGTTTCGATTTCTAAATGTTTTGCGTTTTAAAATTTCTCAGTACGTTTCATCAGGAGTGCTTTCGCCTTTGGTTTAGGTGGTTATTTTTTCTTTTTCATATTTTATTTGGCCTTCCCCCTTTCCTGTCTAGGAAATGGCTCCTTTATATTCCGGGTCTTCACGGTCTCACCATTTCACCATCTTTTTACTTTCCTTTGCCTTCTTTTTTAAGAGAACCTCCACGTGTGATCTGGCCCGGAGGGCAGAATGGAGTTTGCTCACTTATCCTTCTGCTCGCCTCTTCTGAGAGACAGCTAGAAGCAATTCTCGTTTTGCCTGAGATAGAAGCGTCTTCCTTTGCCTATTCTGACAGAGCGGTAGGCGGCCTTTAATTGGCCTTCCTGCTCTCAGTTCGAACAAATCATAAAAAATGTGGCCAGCTACCAAACTCGAGTCACACCACGCATGCTGCACTATGGGGCAAAGGAATCGAGGGGCTAGGAGACGTTTTCATTGATAAGGGATCAGCCCTCTTGGTTTTCCTTGTCAGAGTGGCAATCGAACGTCTAACGCTTCTTGTCCTTTCGATTTATCTGCTCAGTTCCCTGGAGAGCAGTCGCAGACGCACTGGTCTACGTATTGCCGGAATCAGCAAGCGGTGTGGTTTTCTCTATCCTAGAATGCCTGGCGAAAGGGTTTGCCTGGCCGTTCAAGTAGGCCGCCGATACTTGGTTTACGACTTCCTACATCGTAAGTTTTTTTTTCATTTTCTCGACGCTCACCTTTGGTTTGTTGATTTGGGGTGTCTTTCCCCTAGGACTGCTCTTAGCAACGCAAGCGTCACACCTGAATTGACGAGTCGACCTCCCATCGTGGCAAGGTGGACATTGGAGAGGGGCTCGAAGCAAACAAAAAAATTTATCCTAAACCTCTTTCAAAAAAACTTTGGAATTACTGCAATTGTCAAAGGATCAAATATGAATTGTTGTAGGAGTCTTTACTGGACACTGGAAGCTTAGAAAGTACCTTAATCGATTGGGTATTGCAACCCACTGGTATATGAAGACTATGTCTCTAAGAAGATGAAACACACTCTATGGAAAAACGAGTCAGTTGCACAGTGTCGATTTCAGCTGCTTGGGGCACACCTGATGAGGCCTGCAGGCTTCCTTCCTTGAAGGAGTGGGATTGACGGAGGAACGCGATATGGTGGTCGCAGTGCATGGGCTATGATAGGCCCGCCACTCTTTAATTCTAATTCTAAGATGGAAGTTGTTATATTATAGGTAAAAAAAAATGAGTCATGAATAATATTAAGATTTTCGTGTTCTCAATATAATAAATTTGTCCAGGGAGCGGACGGCCATTGTATACCTGGAAGCAAACGGAGAGGATATCTGAAATCGTGGAAGAACTGTTATTAAAGTAACAGCTAAAATTATGATTATAATGATACTACGTCCTCTTTTATACACAGTGGTCAATCACTGGCTTAAATCTGTTTTAATGACGAGATAAAAGTTCATGCTCACAAATACCTTTGGAATATCTGAAAATTTTACGTGGCTGCAATTGAGATAAAAAAAATCCTTGTGGAACGATCCAACTATTATTAGAAAGGCAGTAGCAATTTTAATGTGAAATGAATAAAATGAGACATGCAACTACAAATTTGGCACTGAATTAAAAATTTAGCGAAGAAGAATTTTCTTGCTAGATACAGAGAGTGAACAATGCTCAAATATTCAAAGAAATATCAAAAAACTTGTCTTCATTCCTCTGCCTTTTTTTTAAATAATAAAACTAGTTTTATACTAATTTCTTATTTTCGTTTTCTATTTGTTATTAAACCAGTTTTACATAAAATGTACCGGCGATTTTTTGTCCCTTTGAGTTTTTGTTTTTGAATTTATTGCACGCTGAGGTAGACATGTGTCTTTACAAAATTCTACGTAGAATAAGAAAATTTCGGCTATATTCATTTAAAATACAAAAAAGACATGAGTATTCTCATTATCTACACAGAAGATTAACGTAAAGAGCAAAAATAAATATTTAATAAAAAACTGGTTTCTGGTTCTCAAATAATTGTTCTTCGTTCTTTTATAAATGTTAAAAAAAAACCAGAATGGATAATTTTTCGCATTTTAATTTGATAAAATAAATAATATTCTCACTATCTACGCGCGTTATAAAGTTTTATCCTGCATGTTTGACATTCGTTTGTCCTTAACATAAATCCGGGTCCACGTAGATATTTTTGTTGATAAAAATTTATAAAAACATAAGCGCGGCATATGATTAAAGAGAGTTTTTTAGTCAGACTTAATTTGATTTGTTCTTCAAAGAATTATTTTTATGGACGGTAAGTTGATTTCTAAAAATTAGTTAGAAGGAAATTTTCTAAAAGTTTTAACTATATATTATCCTCTAGATGCTTTCATTAATTTAATGGTATTAATCGTTATTTTTAAGACCAGTAAATATTTCACTCTAATTTTCAAAGGCGCTCAACAAGCTCTTTAATAACAATTCCTATGAGTGTTTAAATTAGAACTCCTATTTGGGAGAAAGACAATACGACTCTTGCTATCTCAGACCGTATGAAAATATTTGAAATCTCTATTATTTTCATTCACAATAGTTTTTGTTAATATTTTGATAGGCTAAGTCATGACATGTCGGTGAACTAATACTCATTTTATTTTGCTGTACTCCGTCGTGAGTTACAGCCTTGTCGTGATGGAGGGGCACAGTAGTATTCAATTATCTTTACGTCAATGGGAGGCAGGCTCTACCATATCGAACGGATCTGAAGTTAGTGTAGTAGGAATCCTACCCTCTATTTGATTACTGTAGGGTTTTTTTTTTTTAAACGACGATCTCTTCCTTAGTCCTGATGACAAATTCTGCTCCCATGCTTTATAGGTGCCCTTTCGTGCGACGTTCGAATTATCTGATATAATACTGGAACATGTTCTAGGTCTATGTTGGTCGCACTGTGATTTCTGAGTGGCCGTCATATTATCAGATTGCATGGAAATATTGTACTGGATAGACCCAAAATTAATTATCATAAAAAAGTAATATTATCTGAAATCTTCTGAAGAGCATATCGAACCCTGACTATGTTGTCTCAAAATTAATGAAAAAATATATTTATATATATAAAGAACGAGTTTTTTAATACTCGAATTTTAACACTTATATTTTTCAACCAAAGCTGTATACTGGTTTTGTATCTCTCCCTAATATACCCACTAAAATGGAGAAGTGAAATAGAATAAAATAAATCTATGGAATGGTGCTGTGATATAGTGGCTAAAGTTTTACAAACCAACACAATTTTGAGACCCTCTTATAGATAACTGCTCGCCGTTAAAATCTAAACTTGATTAAACTGGCTACCTCCATGCAAAGAAGAAGGTGGCGATATAGTCACTCTGTACTAAGTTGATCGAGTGGAATTTTAGTATTTACTTGACTTCCGTCGGTGGCACGTACTAGAGCTGTGCTGTTACAGTGAATTAAATCGCATGGTCACAACATAATCAGTCGCATTCAGTTCAAAACACAGCCGAGCTCTATACCTCTTACAGTGGCGTACAGCAAATAATAGTATACAATTAGTGGATTTAGGGAAATGTGCTCTTTGTGATATTTGATATTAATCGAAGATCACTTCACCATGAAGCACGGTTTGTCCAACACTCCTAGTGAAAGTGATTGTTTAAATGGAAGTTCTCCTGAGGGAGAGGTGTTGCTTAAAAGTGTTATGACGAATGAAGAGCATAGATCACGGCGACCGACTAATCTGAGTCTAAAAATACCGAAAGATAAGGAAAAAGTGTCTTCGGAGCCATCGACATCATCACTAGTGCCAACGGCCTATGTTAAGAAGCACGATCTTGGATTTAAAAATTTGTCGTACACCGTCAAGGCTGGATTCGTTAAAAGACGTAAGTGCATTTAGCTTAAGTAGTTAAACTCAAATCAAAACAATGACACATTATCAAGTAATGTGGAGCAAAAGGAAGTGGACCCCAAGGGTCGTAAGAAACGCATCTGTGCCACTAAGACTTGGTTTGGGGCATTTGTTTCACGTACACAATCATTAGACTTTGATCTCAGTTTCAGTTCCATTTTTCGACAAAATTTATCTTAAGTCGTTCAGCCTGACAAGAAATTCTACTAAATGACGGTTGTGATAAGGCGTCGTCTACACTGCTGACATTGTTTACAAGTAGTTCTCTCCCACATGACATTTTCAACATACCCGGACTGGTGTGCTTGAAATAGAAATGCATATATACACACACACACACACACGAGATCAGCAATTCAAATTCACTGCTCATAGTATTGTCTAGTCTGGCTGGTGTTTGGCTTGAGTTTTGACTACTTCACTAGCCGCACTCACGCACTGTTTTGATGTGTTAATGAGGTTAACGGCAGCGATATTACAAGCCCATTTACGTTTGGCAACTGATCATGAAAATAGGCGCGTATTTTCGGGGCAATCACTTCCAATATTCATATAATACTTTGCTTGGAACTTTTGGTCTTGTTGGAGTAGGCTTATCAATGGCCGACCAATGAATTCCTACTTGAGGATTCATAAAATTTGATATGAAGATCACATACGCATAATTGTACAACGCATCTGTGTGTGTTTTTAATTACAAAATTTTCCTTAGTTTTGTAATTTAGACCACTGCATTGTATCCTTGATAGACTTAATTTTACACGAAGGACGTGTTCATTACTCTCCGGAATAGTTGTCCCAGACAACAATTTCCGTTCTGGAGTGAGTCATCTTTTTGGATCGTTCTGCCTATAAAAGTAGGCAAGCAATTTAATTAAGTGGTTTTTTTATTAAACTAGTTTGCGCAAATTTAATTCAACTCAATAAAAATGAATATAAAACTATATTTATGTATTATTTTGTTGCCACTCGAATATTTATAAGGAATCCAATAATAACTTACAGAGTTCTTTGGCCTTAGCTACTGAATTCGTAATAGTGTCTGAAAATGTGTCCGCAGCTGGAAAAAAAGTGAAATTATGCGAATTAGAATATGGCAACTCAAATAGCGGACCGGTAGTGTTATAGTGAGCTTTTGAATTAAATTTCCTCCGGTAGAGGTGAATCACAAGGTCTGATCCAAGGCCGATTATAAATTATAAAATAGTATAGGTAGCAAAAAATGATCAGAGACAGAAATTTTTTAACCGATATTTTATGGTGTATAACGCGTTAACTGTGTAATCAATTTCTTTACGAGTTTCAAAGATCTATCAATAGTCATTAATGTGTCAGAGTTTTGTGAGGAAAGTATGCTATTTAGCTTCTGTGCACGAGATAAACAATTTTAGAGGTAGTTGACTCGTTGCCAATAATCTTGGAAGTCTTCTTTTGGATTTTATTAAAAGCAAACAAACTAATAGAAAAATATGATCCGTCCAACTAGGATTATTGGATACCTGAACCCCTAAATGAGTTTGAAATGCTCACCCCATTGACGAAGAGGGATGGTGAGGAATTTGAGGTTTGTCTGAGAGGGATCAGGGATTTTGGATGTGTTAAACTCGACACGATTCGCTTTGCCCCGGGTAAGGATTCTTACTATGTTGTTGTTAAGCGATCCAACCATGCGTGTTCGATTATTATCAGTGGCATTACTACAAGAGTCGACGGCTGATTCAAATGAGTATGTAAAACCAAGGGTGCTTTCGTTAGTAAATCTGTAAATTGGGTTGGAGATGACAGATAAGCGCTCATTAATGAAACGTAGAAAAAGAGTACAAGACAATTCAGAACCTTGCGGTACATCGGCATTGATATTATATGAGGCGGAGGTGATACTGCCCAAATTAGCGCACATGGAAGGGTCGGAAAGGACTTTAAAGTTTTATGAGGGAAATGAGAAATGTTTTATTCATAAGGTATGGACGTTCAGCCGAAAGATCAGAGATCCAGAACCTGTTAAAAACCGTTGAGATATCAAGCACAATCACTCCCGACTCGGCGAAATTATGGAGACAATAATGCCAATGCTCGGTAAAACACGATATCAAGCTATCAGTTGAACATCCGGCACAAAACTTTATTGGCGGTCATAAATTAAGTGATTAGTTCCAAAGTATTTCATAAAATGCACGCGACATGATCAGACTTTTGGAATATTAAAAACCCTGAAAATAAAATGGAATAAGATAGGGGTTTTAGCAAGCTTTAAACTCATATTATGCTACAAGTAATCTGCAATTCTTGAACGCAACTATAGATTTTTCCTAAAACACTGGATATGTGAATATAGCAAGAAAATAGTTTGTGAAGTTATACAAGTAAGGAAGCCAGATTAGCCTAGGTCGGTCATCAGGAGATTGTAGTTGGACCAGTCTTAATTTCTACATATGATATTATTTAGTCTAGATATACAGTCTTCAATCAAACCAATAGATCTGTCCAGGTAGCCTTGGACATCGAGTATACATCTATCATAAACTAAAACACAATGGGCAGGTCTTTAATGAAAAGTTAAACAGAAGAGGGCCGAATATGGAACCTGGCGAAATGCCATGTGTGAGAGATGGTCAGAAAGAAAGAGAACCTTGATGATTTATTTTATAAAATTCAATGTTTCTAATATTTCGCGAGGATTAATACAAAAAAAAATACTTTGTTTCACAAACGGCCCGTGTCTAATATACATCCAGTTGGCCGGCCCCTTGCTGCGTTTAAGTTTGTGATCGCAGAGTCTTAGAGTCTAAGTGATATAGGAATCATTTCATGGTCAAAGTATCGGTTGAATCCATACATGTTCGAACTACATAAATATTTGAGACAAAAGTTGTGGGACATATGAAAAGGTAATAATTACTATCAAAAATTGTCCCAAGAATATTTCATCAAACCTCACTCAGGAATGAAATCTTTTGTATAATTCATTTTGCGATATGTTGTATGTTATGTTAAGCGGGCAGAGGAGCACATCTGCAGAGCTTTTCCTCTGTGAGTGTGTAAGTGTAGAGTACTAGAGTATAAAATTTACTTTTAATTTAGAAGCAATCACATAAAAATTACTTGTTTGATTTGCAAAACTTTGTACAAGTGTTTTTATTACATATATCGGATTTTAGACAACAATTATTTTTAGAAAACTTCGACTTTGACCGAGTATTATTAAAATATAAATTTCTTCTGAAAACTGGTTTATTTGCGCAATTTACCAATAACAATATAAGTAAATAAATTAAATAATAATTTCACTATTTTATCAACCTTAAGTCTGTCGATAATATCTATTTTAGTAGGCAGTTTTTTTTTATTAATTCAACCGTCACTATTTTAAAATTAATTAAGTAATTATGTAAGTTTTTGGTGAGAATGAGATAAAAGTATGCTTGATCAAAAGATTAATCAACTGGAAATTCTAGTTTCTGATAATTTTGACATTAGCCACAGTAACCAAGAAAAAACTAAGGCATTGACGCGGTCATGCAGCCATTGGCTTTTAAATATTTGGAACTACAGTGCCAACATCTTGGCAGCTGATTATTAGTAACCGTGAAAAAAGATGTAGGTAGTAGAGGAAGATATTTCAGTTCCTTCCGGTTTTGTTAAAGCAAAATTATGCATACTATCAAAATATGATAAAAAACTTTTCAAAGACTTATTGTACGCTTCTGAGAGATGATTACTTTATTTTTGTGATGGAAAATAATTTCTCACATCTGTGGTATAAACAAGTATTGGTGGAATTCAGTAAATAAAACCCTGAGTTAAATTATGTACCACCTTGATATATTTAAAATAGTTTAGATTTGTAAAAATAATAATTATGCTATTGTGTTTAGATACCCGTTCAAGAATGTTAGGTATTGTGATTTGAAATTGCATATACCCGTTTCACTAGACGGTATCCTTACTGCGATTCGATGATTTATGTAGCTTTAACTTTGATGAATCTGGAGGCATTATTTTAAAATTTACAAAATTATATGTGTAGTGAAAAAATGTTTTTTTTTATTATTCAACAAATAGATTCCATAAAAAATTGAAAAACGCAACCAAAAATTACAAAAGTGGTTCACATCATAGAGGTATATATAAGTAATAGAAAATTCTTTTGAGGGTTATTGCAGATGGAGCGGGTCCCTGTAAACTACGTTCATCATGAAAATAGTGATAATTTAAGGTCCTCGATGAAAATGTTTTTTTTTCCTGCTGTAATTTTAATCCTATAGCCACGAAAAGTGTAGAGAGACATCACCAAAACAGTAGTAAATTATGGTATAATTTGTGTTTATGACAAAAATTTACTCTACTCACTGCAATGCTTTAAATTTGACCCAAATTCGAGAGCTCTATAGAGTTGACCCTCCCCTTAAAGTATGTAAGGTTACCTTGCATATTAGAAGTTCTCATTCTAATTCAGAACTATGTTAAATCCTGGGAGGAAGCCTTTTATAAGAAATTCATTGGCCTAAAAAAGGACTTAGAAGAGGTCTCATTGATATTCGCTATCGCTTTCATTTATTTGAAAGAATCGCCTCGCCTAGTCGATAGAGTTGAAATGTTCCTGAGGAATCCACACATTTAAAACTTCAACTACCTACAGTAAGACCTTACTCTTATAACCCTTGTTTAGCAGAGGCTGTCAGGTGCGTTGCCTCTTATTCATTACTTTGGAGCTACATGCTACAAATAGAGTCGTCTAACCTTATTATCATTTCCATGATATCAGCCAAATAATCAGCATATCAGAAGAATTGCTTGGATTTATTGCATATAACTCTGAATAATATAAACGAGAAGACATCACCTTTTTTGAAGTCTATCGTTTTTTGAATAGAACTTACTGGAGATGTGAACCTCAAATATAAGAAAAAAATTCAAGTTAAACAGGTTAAATTGCAAACAACCCAAACCTAAACAATTTTGGAGTTTAATGTATTCTGTTGCTGCGCAATACATTTATGACGGCTAACGATAAACATTTTAATTGTTAGAATACAACTAATTGAAACCAAAGTTATTAAAGTTGTTTACTACTTTTGTAAGTTACGTGAAAAAAAGAATCAAAACACTTTTGGAGACAAATTGTTGCTTTTACTGGGAATAATTACGCATAATAAAACAGAGAATATAAAGATCATTTTTTATTATTTTAATTTAATTATAATAATTAAATTTGCGGGCTGAAGTGCACGTTCGCAGATTTGCTTCTCTGTTAGCGTGGGCTCGAACCCTGTAAAGGGCGCGTTGATTTATTATGGTAACAGGGGCTCAGATATTTCTACTGCCGAGAATTGTACTTCCAGAGCCACTGGAATGTTTCACAATAAAGATTTAATGGCAAAAATTGTGGCTTCTTTGCAAAAAAAAAACTATGCTATACACGGCTTGGGCAAGAAAATTGATAAAAGAAAAAAAGCGAACTGTGATATATCCAATACTCATACCAGTAAACCAGATAGTATGGTTTTAAACTCTGCAGGTTTGCTTCTCTGCGCGAAGACGCAAGCAAAACATATGGTGCTTTATTTTATACCAAGAGCTGAGGTAATTCTTCTGAGTTGTACTTATGAAACCACTGGGATGCTGAAAAGTATGTTTCATGATTTGAAAATTCACAAAAAAAATTGTGGATTAACCTGAAACATTTGTTAGGATAAAACAATTTCTAGTTTTTTTCTTCTCTACAACTTTTTTCTGTCTAGAGCGAGCATGTTTACTTTAGTTGCTAGGCGGTATTAAATATTCACGCAGGAAGTTGATAGGCTTATTTAATTTCCACATCCACCAATAATATTTTATCAGGAACTAATATTGATAAGATTCTGGCACGTTTTATAAAATAAAGTGTGTCTGTTTATCAGGCGAGAGATTTACAATTTCTTGACTACTAGTGGTCAGTTCCAGCTTTGTTATACACTGTTGTTAATTATTATGATATGATAATTAGATTTAAGTGGAATGATAATACAAATTTTGTAACAAAGTAAAGTATTGAGTTATTAAGTGGGGTTTAAGATACTGTGAAATCGTTTAATTGCCATATAAGTCGAAGAACCATAAAGTTATTATTTTTTCTGTTGTTTCCTAATATATTTTCCTTAAGTTCTGCACAAATTTTTCTTACTTGATTTGAATTCACTGATCATAATTAAAATAGAACAATTTTCACAATCACATTTTACGAAATTCTCCAATTTTTTATATGTCTTTTCTGTCTTGAATCTGTCTGTTATCAATTTTATTTTGGGCGATATGAGAAAGTTATTAATTCATAATCTTATCAACGAATTGTATTTGCGTATTCAGGATTATTTTCAATTGGCAACTCTGGGTTCATTACCTAATTTACTAGAAAGTTCAGGATCTTTTTCTCATCTATCTCTCTCCATCTCTACTTCACCAATTTCAGTAGAGGTCCCTGGTAGGTTTTTTCATATCGTTTTTATTCCGCCCTATGGAGGAATCGAATCTGCGCCTACAGAAGAGAACGCCTGCAGATGTGAGTCTCAGCCCGCTTGCACACCAACGAGCATTTTTTAAATATGTGTTAAATGGACTCTTGTTGGATTTATAGTGAGTTGTTCGGGATCGGTTTAATTTTTTATTACAATTTCTGTAAGGATAGTCATTGTTTACGGCAAAGCCAAAGTTCAGGGGATGCGCTATGATGCTATACAGTACAGACTTGGCGGAAAGGAAAGTGGGAACTGAGGGAATGGGGATATATTACATTTTAAGATAAAAAATAAATAGCTTAGTATAATATTATTATATATATATGTTATTGGTGGATGTTTAAAAAAATTCACTTCTTACAGACAATAAAACCATTCTACGGGGAATTTCGGGAAACTTTAAAGCTGAGGAGCTCACAGCTATAATGGGACCCTCAGGAGCTGGAAAGAGTACCTTATTAAACATATTGTCAGGATATATGTACGTAAGTTTACAAAATATTTGTATACTATTATAAAATATCTATTAACAAATTTTATAATACTATTGAAATGAAAAGCACTATAAAACGAATTCTTTCAAAAGTAGAAGATAATTTATTATTTCGTCGACTCTATCAATTAATATATGTGCTCTGAAAAAATGAGAATCCTAACTAAACAAGTATAGAAAGTAGTAGTCTTAAGCCATTCCATCTATTTAGGAAATATATAACGTTAAACTGCAGGCACTAATAAATTTCGTGTAATTAATAGTTTTTTTTTTCTAAATTCTATATCATGCTTGCACAGGTTTTGGATTAATATACCCAAAGCAGGAGCAAGCTTTGTTTTCCAGCCAAAGGAGTTAATGAATCTTGTGATTTCCACCAACTCCTTGTCTGCTAGCTAGTTCCCCCAGTGAGTTTAATAAGTAATCACTTAGAGGGTTCCTTCTTCGGCTAATCAGACCGGAGTATTCGTAGAAAGACGAGCAACAGAAAGAGACCCCGAAATGGTCCCCTAAGACCAAGATACGACCAAACTAAAATAGAGTTGGCAACCAGCAGCCACAGCCTAGGTGAGAGTACTCCTCCTTTGGGGCTGGCTCCGCAAACCCATTATGTTGCACTGCTGCTATCCAATTCTGCCTTTTTCAATGTGGCTTTTTGGTATCGTTACATAAAAACGTTTCGACATTTATGATCTTGAGAGCTCCACAAAGGTGATTGATCACAGTCGTATGGAAGAAAAAGGCTCCCAGTAACAGTTCTTCCCTTCCTTCTTTTGCCCTCCTATGACGGCAGCATTAGCTGTGTTTATTGCACAAGTAATTGCAACAACAACACAAGATTCCGATCTTTACACAGATCTTGGATATGGTTCTTTAAAACTCTGGAAATTAGTACTAACTCTCATATATTTTTCTAGTCTTAGATGTTGGTACTACTTGTGGTGAAACTCAAAGAGTTGTCTTAAAAATGAGCAAACATGTATTGAAATTTATTACCTACAGCATAATAAATAAACGCCTTACAATTAGGAGCTGTTAACTTGACAATGAATATCGGTACTGCCAACGTATAAAACTAATTTAAGTAAGAATCCAATCGTTTTTTTTGCATGGATATTATAATTAAATCACAAGAGCCTATTATTATAGCATATTTTACAGACTTCTGCGGATATTTATCTTATTTAAAAACTGCATTTTAATTTATTTTCAGTGTACATAATGTCACCGGTGAAGTTACCATCAATGGATATCTTCGTGACACAAAAAAGTTAAGATCGCAATTGGCGTACATTACACAAGATACGGAATTGCAGCCATATTTGACTGTAGCTGAAGCCATGTATTTTTCAGCAAATTTAAAAACTGGCAAAGAAATTTCAAAAGAGGGTAAAAAGGAGTTGGTAAGTGTAGCGATTTTAATTGGAGCAAAAATTATAGCACCCGAAAAAAATGCATTCATACATTTTAGGTAAAACAAATTTTGGAAGCTATCGGAATGTATGAAACACGACACACGCGTACTGGTAGTCTATCAGGTGGACAGAAAAAACGTCTATCCATTGCATTAGAACTAGTATGTAATCCACCTATATTAGTTTTGGATGAGCCAACTAGGTAGGTATTTTTAAATGTCTGGTACACAATTTCCGAACAGAGGTGAAGAGGTAAAATTCTTTTTGTAGTGGCTTGGATAGTTCAACATCAACGCAATGTCTGTCTTTATTGAAAAAGCTAGCGGAAGAAGGACGGACAATTATTTGTACCATCCATCAGCCGTCTGCTCTGTTGTTTGGAATGTTTGATCATTTATATGCATTAGCAGAGGGTCGTTGCATTTATGCTGGTGGTACACAGAATTTAGTCCCTTTTCTGGCGGAACTAAATCTCAACTGTCCGGAATTTTATAATCCTTCAGATTTTCGTAAGTAATTGCATTCATTAACTTAATATTGCGTAGGTATTGACAAATTAATTTACTTTGGTAATTCAATTTAAATAGTTTTGGAGATATCTACGAATGATTATGGATATGAAAACGACAGATTGGTAGCTAAAATTCAAAATGGATGTTGCGAATCGTATAGGAAAAAATCCAAAGATAATACTGTTCAAAAAGAAACCATGGAAAAAATAGGTAATATAATCTTAAAGCAATGGTAATTTCTTTATAACGATTATTAATATTTAAAGCTGTACCTGTAATTTTTTTAATAAATAATACATGACTTAGTTGGCCCACTAAGGCTTATAGTCGCAAATGAGCAAAATGTATTGAGAAAAAAAATCACGTTCGAGTATCAGTAAAATGATTTCACGATTAAATCAAGGACTGATAGTGTTTGGTCCTAAGAGGCATATACTTATCATAAAGGTAAAGATAAAGATCAAAGCAAGATTGAAGAAAAATATCACTTAACGGACAGTACGACAAGGCAACAAGATCAATTCGGTTAAAATGAATTAATAAATTCAAAACACGCTCGTCCGATTTCTATGTGGAGTATATTGTCAATATTCGTGATAAACTATTCAATGATTCTCCTTCGTTTTATAAATTTGTCAGCATATGAGGCTTTCAATATATTTGCCACATTCTTCAAGAATGCATTTTAACTATCCGTTTTTAAACTGGATGTTAATAACTTTATGCACATTGAAAGTCTGTGTGTAGCTGGTATATCTCCAATCATCTCTGATGAAATCATCACTCTCCTACTTTAACAAATTTATTGGAATTTACCCCTTTACACAGTTACTGGTTTTAGTAATAATCTACAAACTGACTATGTTATTATACAGACTTTAATAAGAATATTGACAAATTGTCACATTCGGTCATTGTGCTAAAATTACAGTAACTGGTCTGTCAGTCTAGGGTCATAGAGGCTACGTCTGAGGCGTCTCAGGGCAGTCACTTGGGTCCTCTTATTTTTATTCTTGCCATTGACGAAATTGTGTATCTTTTGAGGATATTCCAGTATTTTAATTTATCCTGAGGATATAAAGATATTAGCTAATTAGCTAATTACATACAGTAGATAAAATACATTTGTCCCACCCAGTATTGATGCCAACACCAATAAATCCATTAATTAAATTATTCTTCATATCGGTACCCAATTAGCCTCTAAGCTGATTAGGACCACAAAAATGTTTTCTGTGTCTTATTTGGAGTGAATGGTCACACGTTAATGTGTACAAATAATTTTTAGTTTACTATATAGAGTTATCTCTGTATGCATTTCTGTTGAACTTGTTTTTACTTTTAAAGTCTATTGTCCATTTAGGATTATGAGAAATTAAAATGTAAAATATGGATTAAGCAGTAAAATTCAGACTTTATTAACTGATAAGAGTTTAGGTATTTGGTAAATACTTCACTTCAGTGTATTATTTTAATCATAGATAAGATGTTTTTCGCTTTTTAAACTGCTTTTACAAACTGTGAGTATTCCAAGCATATCATAAATATGATTACAGAAACTACAGAATATAATTCAATTTTCACTAATTCCTACGAAGATACATTATCTATATTGGGGTCAATAAACGATTCATTTTGTTTCAATTATTTCGTGCCACAGTTTTCAAGACTTAAATTAAAAACTTTGGGATTATCAAAAATTCTAATGTCGCTCAAGAGATACTATTATCAGCGAATAAAAGAGAGTACAGAATGTTTGAAATGATATAACTCAGATTAAAATTAAAATGATTCTTGATTTGGTCAGCCTATTATTGCTTCAGATAGCTGATAACTTTTGTAGAGGGAAATCACATGTATTAGGAAAGTATTGAGGAAAAATTATTGCGAATTTAGTAGAAAAGTATAATTTTTCTTTCTTTAATATGTGATACAAAACAAAACAACAGTCTTGTTTTTTTTTGAGTTAGATCAGATTTGAGTTATAAACATAAAACTTTTAATTTTTGTAACAATTAATGTGAACATGATTCGACTTTTTTTTTACAAAGGCTCACGAAAAAGATATTTTTGTAGAAATAATTGACTTGTAGAAGGGTGGACTTGATTTGCTAAATGTTGAATCTGATTTGTAAACGAATGAATTTGATTTGGGCACGAATGAATTTGATTTGCAAAACTTCGAATTTGATTTGCAGAATGTTGAATTTGGAGTGGAAAACCAGTATTAGGAGACCTAAAAAGTTTTTTTAATTCATAGTTTTCCGTTTGCCACGCATTCAGTGTTGCACTCGCCCAAGATAAAATCTTGCTCAGATCAATAGGCAGATGAGGTCCTTAGCACTTAAAATGTTATTCGTTGATTTTGCATCTAATCTTGCCAGCAGAGTCATTCAGATTATTTCACGGTGCAGACATATCCCATGTAATTCAGGTGAAAAGAAAAGCGGGAGGATAAGTTAGTTACAATTTCTAAAATATAGCCCAATAATATTTTATATTTATTATTTATTTATGTAAGACAAAATCTAAAAGCACGTAAATAGGTTATGGTCGAATTCTCGGGAGTTTTTTCTGAAGTGCCTCAAGGATCCACTCTCAGTCCCTTATTATTGTCGATATTTATCAACAAAACGTTTATTTGGGTAAAATTTTGTAAAATATAAACTGATTGCGGCTTATTGTATCAAAGTCAAAGTGTTTGCTAACTTAATGCATTAAATTATTATAAATAGTCGGCTTTCTAAAAATGATACCCAATTTCTCGGTTATAATCAGAAAGAATACGACAATGCACTCTAGATCTAGAAGTCCTTAAATTGACTTTAAATATTATGCAGTAAATTTTAAATTTAAATAAAAATAAATATTCATTTTCATAACGCTTCAGTTAAATGACAATTGTTAATGCATTTCTACATTTTTGTTTACAGAAAAAATGATGGAATCTGGACTATTAACACCTGTAAAAGCTCCTCCGATGATAATAACAGTCACGAAAAAACTCAAACCAATCCTTGAAACTTCCTCTTCCATATTTGGAAGTGATGGATTGGTCCGTGTAAGTTCCAAAGATTGCCAAACACCAAATGTTACCCCATGTGAATGCAAAAATAAACCAAAGATACCAAGCATACAAATTGATCCTAGTAAATTGTGTAAACTCAATGCAAGGTATGCAGCGCCCTTCCATCGACAACTTGGACTACTTCTAATGAGGACATTTTTAATACTATGGCGTGATAAGTCTTTGACTGCGATGAGGCTGCTGGTGCATGCAGCGATGGGAATTTGCGTAGGCTTTCTATACTATGGAATTGGTAACGATGCATCTCATGCCCTCAATAATTTCCGCTACATATTTTTCACCATAATGTCCGTGACGTACACAGCCTTTAGCGCTATAATACTCAATTGTAAGTTGCATTTGAATTTTTAATATGATATACCCACAGTCCCTATCCCTTTGATGTTATCCATTGAAAAGCAATGATATTAACAGCAGCTTTCGTGGCATCTGCATCAAAGGAATTCGGCGAACTAATTAAAAATTGAACGTAAATATATGGTCCTGTGCCAGGTACTAAATTGTGTTTTGTCTCTAATCCAGTTCCTTTAGAATTTCCAATAATATCGAGGGAGCATTTCAATAGATGGTATTCGCTGCGAGCATACTATGTGGCTTTAACTCTGGCCGATGCCCCCATCCAGTTGATCTGTACATCGATTTTTGTGGTGGTCTCCTATCTAATGACAAAGCAGCCTTTAGAACTGACCAGAATTTTTATGTTTTTCGGTATGGTTGTGATGGCATCGTTGGTAGCTCAGAGCATCGGACTTACAATCGGAGCTCTTTTCAGCGTGAAGGTGGGTACATTTCAATGATTTCAATTATGGCAATAATTTCATATTTTTATTATTGTTTTGCAGAATGGAGCTATTTTTGGACCGTTCTTCATATGCCCGTTCTTGATATTTTCGGGCTTCTTCGTACAATTAAAAGATGTGAACGTAGCAATGGAATGGCTTTTTCACATATCATTCCTTAAATACTCCTTGGAGGGCTCCTCCTTAGCCATATTCGGGTATAATCGACCCAGAATGCAATGTAATCAAATATTTTGCCAATTTATCCGTCCTCATACATTCCTTAAAGCCGTTGGAATGGACAACGGAAGCTACCTATTTTGTACGCTGGCCCTTACAGTGATATTTTTTACATTTAGAATTATTTCGTTCTACATAATGTCAATAAGACTAAGGATTTTTAGGTAGTATAGTCTAGTGAAATTTAACATGTACTGTACATATTTAAATCGGGAAATTTTCTTACTCTATTGGTACACTATTATATAAGTAAATGTTAGCCATTTAAGTAGAAATATTAGTGAAGTATTTGCACTAGGTATCGGAACTGCAAACTGCTAAAGTTTGATAATTTTCAAATTTAGATTTTGAAATAGTAATTAGGACATCCAGGGCTAGTTTAATACAAATGAGTTAAGGTGTCAGGATAGGGGACGGACGAATCTACGTTTAAGTGTCTATTAATCTCTACAGGGTGGTTCTGAGTTTGTCGGCTGTGCATTAATATATGTATACATATATATATATACAATAATTTTATTTAGGATGCAGTTCATTCAAAGGTTTTATATAACTTCTGTATACGTATATGTAAATTCGTAATTTTGACAAAAACTAACTTCACTTGGATGACTAAAATGTGACGATAATATCTGTTAAAATATTATTTATTACTTAAATATTGGCGTTTTGTTTGATATTGTAAGTACTTTGTTGTTATTCAATCGTGTTTATAAAAGATCCTTTACTCCAGTAGACATTACTGTATTATTTTTTTTTGGAAAATATAGTTTAATAAAAGACAAAATCCTTAACGTTATATATGCGCTGTATATTGACAAGAACTAAAAAGGTTGTTTTAAATATCGGTGGGCACATGTCGTCCGGACTGATAACGTTAATTTCACACATCCATGCATTCATCTATAATTATCATCAATATTAAGAAACATAACTTTGACTTCTCTGACGGCTCGAAAATAGAATTATAAACAAGTTGCGAGTTCTACTTCTACTTCGATCTCGAAGACTGCTTCTTCCTGAACTCTCTCTTGTCAATTTTTCATACTGAGGCTATAACATTCTCTGAAATTCCTCATCTTATCAGAAACCAAATCCAATCCTTCCTCTTTGACTACTTACGCTTCTTCTAGAACGCATCTCCTTAAACACATCACTCTTGCTCTATGCATCATGGGAATCCTCGTCCACTTTACGTGGATCGCCTTTTATCTGGTTATAGAAGGCAAAGAATATATTGATTCCATTGTCAGGAATGCCCATTCCTCTTAAACAGATAATATCCCCCTAGGTATAACCTTTGGACTTAATTCCTTACTGATAAGGACAGACGTGTACATTCCTTCCTCCCTGTGGTCATCTCCGTTCTATGGTATTAGAATAAAAATTAGACTAGATCTGCAATTGTCACCATCTACTGGTTTGAATTTGACCATTTTTGTACCAATCAACATCTCCATAAGATCAACATTAATATCTCTCCTCGGGCCATTGCAATAGGACTGGTCTGGGTGTATCATCAAAGAAATCAATGATCCGAGTAAACGGTTTAGTGCTCTGCAGACGATTTTATAGTCCACATTGCATAGGATTGCTGGTCTGCAGTTCCCCTTCCTCTGTAGAATCTCTTTCTTTGGAATCAGGTGCAGAACAGCCGCCTCAAACTGGAGGGAAGGATCGTTTGGCCATCAACCGCTGAATTAAAAAGCTCCAGGAAGACAAGAAACAACAGATTTCTGGAACATATGAAGAATTCTGGCATCAGGCCAGGTTGTCTGGAAGAAGTACTCGATTGGATTTTTCACCTCCTACAACCAGCCCAACTTGTTTGTGGAGCACAAAGTCCAAGCTATACTTTCAAGCGTATTTTGTTAGCTGCGCTTTGAGTTTATTGGAATGCGAGACCAACTGCAGCTTGCCAACATCCACAACTAGCTGAGATTAGGAAAAGCTCCAACTGAACTCTTCTGTGTAATATTATATGGGAGACTCTTTCAAGTAAAAACAAAATTACAAGTACTTGAGGACTCACTACTTGCTTACTCATACTCGCTTCAAAGGGCAAAAAGTAGTCGAGTACATAAAACGTTTTAAGGTTATAAATCCCACTTGCCTTAAATATCGGACAAATACAGAAGAAGTTAAACGCACGTTACTTGATGGCAATCAAATCTTACATCGAAATTCTATGTAAGTGGATTAATTTTGTAGTTGACTGTAAGAGGTTGCATATTTTTCGGCATTTTATGCCAGTCCAGGTTAAATCGAGTTCGTTGTTTGCTTAACTAGTTTAACTGGAATATATATATGTATGTCGCTTTATTAATATTAGAGTACAAGAAAAAGAAGTTAAAGTATTAGTTTAATTATTATGTAATTGGTAAGAGAAAAATATCGCGAGGAAGGAAATATCAATTAATAATAAATTAACTAAGTAAATTGCAAGCTAATTACTAATAACATATCTTTATCTAGGCCTTAAACAATTATTCAACAGCCAAGCTATCAATATCTAAATTATTACAGTATAAAATAATTAATATTTAATTAATACAAGTTCAAATTCGATAAGTGATTACCACAACGTCAGAAAGAGGAAATTAGATTGCCG